>VUQK01012462.1:10242-21948 GCA_015106715.1 Bujurquina vittata
TGTATGAATGTTACGGAGGCTTGGCTGTTTTAGCGCCTCTAACACAGTGAACAGAGACCAAGATTAAAGCTTTCCCTGCCTCCTGCTGTGTTATCAAAATGAACTTTATTATGCCCTGCTGAGGGCTGCTGCTGTGGCGACCCATAATGCCAGCCTTGCAAAAATATGCCTCAATCTGCCGAGTAAAACATGGCACGCGACAGAGCTCTGATGTTTCTTTGTTTAGAAACGGGGGACCACAAATGCTCCGTTATGATGCTCAGCAAAAAAAAAAAGAAATAAAGCTAATAAATTACATTTTTAATTTTGTAAACATGAATTATTAATGGAGGTTCTGTAATACAATACCAAAACATCATACAATACCAAAAAATGAGACGTTATCTGATAACCTTTTAATGCTGTCCTGAAGTTACGGTACTTAAGAGGAGGCCCGAGTTAATGGATTAAAGTGAATTGTTTAGAACTGTTATTATAAGTTTATTGCTCGCTGTATACTGATGTTTGTGATAAAGTAATAAATGCATTACATGCTTTATAAATGAAGGTGTATGTTATTGGACATTCATTGCACTACAGCACAGACAGAAAGAAGCTAGAGACGTCTCAAGCAAACAAACTCAATTCTGGCCCCTTAAGCATGTTAATAATTAATGTTGGTATATCATACAAATTCATATAAATACAAAACCGCATGCCTTGCATAGATATTCTTTGGTTTTACTGACATAAAATTACCTTATTACGTGATTATTTAACTTGCTGTTGGGTAACTTTTTGTCTTTATGTTTTTTAACATTTTGTTGTGAAGCATTTTGTGGTACAGTATTTCTCTTGAAGTGTGCTTTATATTTAACATTTTTATTTTACTCATACTTGAATCAAAATTAATTTAAAATTGATTCCTGCTCCATTCCTACAATCAAATAAAAACCAAGGTACTGTACATCATCAATTATTTGGTCCTTAGCAGGTCTTTAAATTAGGTAACTTGAGATGAAGAACAACTCGTGGCATACTACACAGTGTCACTGTTAACAAAATTAAGACAAAACATAGAAGCAGCATGTGAAAAGACTAAACACACCCTTACTGCTTCCATAGGAATTAAGAGCAGCTCTCTAAAAGCAGAGTTTTTTCAGTTTGTTGGTCTGGAGGATTCAGGTGTGCGCTAACAGAATGCCAATGAGGAAAGACATCAGCAATCCTTTTAGAGAATCAAATGCTGCTGCCCATCAACCTGGAAAGGGTTATAAGGCCATTTCCAAACAATTTAATGTCCATCATTCTACAGTGGGAAAAATTACTCACAGGTAGAAAACATTCAAGACAGTTTTCAAACTTTCCAGGAGTTCCAGTAAATGCACCCAAACACCAGCGCACGCAAAGCTCAGAGCAACAGCACAAAACCCAAGAGCTACATCTCAAACTCTGCAGGCCTTAGTTAGCATGTTAAATGTTAAAAAATTCATGACGGCACAATTAGAAAAATATGGAACAAGTATGGCTTGTTTGGAAGGTTGCCAGGAGAAACCTTCTTCTCAAAGTGAAGACGTTTGGCTATAATACCCAGTACCACGTTTGGGAATCAACAAACACAGACTATCAGCACAAATACCAACTGTCAAGCACAGTGTTGGAGGGCTGATGACTTGGGCTCGTTTTGCAGCTACAGGACTTGAGTACCTTGCAGTCATTGAGACAGCCATGAACTCCTCTGTATACCAAAGTATTCTAGGGTCAAATGTGAGGCCATTTGTCTGACACCTAAAGAACAAGCCAAATGGGGCCATCCACAGGGACAATGGGCCCAATAACACTGAATGGCTGAAAAAGAAAAGAACCAAGGTGTTGCAGTGGCCCAGTTAAAGTCCAGACCTCAAACCAACTGAAATGCTGCAAAGGGCCCTTAACAGTGTTGCTGTGCAAACCTTAATGGACTGAAGCAACACTGTGTAGAAGAGTGTGCCAAAATTCCTCCACAACTAAAAATAATGACATGGTCCAACATGTCATGTGTTTTTCATCAGAGGTTGTATTGAAACAATTTTTGTACCAGGTGAGGAACAGATGATTTTGTGTTATATCCTAAAATGTAAAAACCTTAGAACTGAAAGAGGATCTACTTTCCTTTTCACATAACTGTGTGTCTATGTGTTGTTCTTTTGCTGCATTTTGCTTTTACGTGTGTGGGAGAATGGCTCTTAATGTCTAATTTTATGCCAGCTTTCTGCATTACCAGGCAAAATTGCAGCCTTAATTTTTAAGGATTTTTTTTTTGTGGTTCCTTAAATCATTAAAACAAAATATAAGGCAATAAAAACCATCATATTTGATGCTGTATCTTATAGTATGATGCACTGTAATGCATTTTTAATTGTACATGCTGGTCATTGTGCATGTTTGATCCAGAGAGTTTAGCAAGAACACAGATGAACTCATTTGTAGCAGGGTGGGTGTAGAGGTGCCACAGAGATTGTGCCACTTGTTTTAATCTGCAAAGTCAGGTGCAACAAACCTTTGTGTTTATATCTGTACATGGTGATGATGCTCTTTCATCCCCCCATAAATCTCTTATGTATTTGGGTTTCTTTGAAATTTCTAATCTCATTATTTCCAATTCTTCTGCAGTTTCTAAATGACAGGTTAAAAACTCTGCATCTCTCATAAAATTCTTTAAATTCTTCCTTTAATGATCCAAAGCTGAAATAGACGTAAACAAATTAAACACCTAACTGGCCGTACGATTCTGCACACTCATTAGCTATTCCACATGTTGCGCATGTATACAGTGAAACATGAATCCTAAACTTTTACAAGGAGCTTTATAAATGATGCACATTTGAGTTTGGAACCACTGTTTAGATCGCTTTTGCAAGACAAACAGAAAATGCATTCACTCTCTGCTATTAGAAAATTTGAAGTTTAGATTTTTTTCACAAAGTTCTCACTGAGTTTAAGTGTTTTATGACACAATTTTGAGGGCAAACTGTCTCTGATTTTTGAGTGTCACAGTTAATGGCTCACCTTGACGAGAGGTCTTGAAGCTGAAGGACTGAAAGCCTCCGGTGAGGGCGGAGGAGTCAATGACATCCACACCATACTCACTCTGGCTCCGTCGGTAAAGAGTGACAGCGATGATGAGCAGCACAACGGTCACCACCCCTGCAGCCAGGCCTGAATACAGGGCAACGTCACTGCTGTTCTCCACACCTTGGAAAGTCAGAATGAGTGAGAAAAAGAGGCACGATTTTGAATGACTTCCTACATTCGCTTTCCAAATCTGCTGTGGTTAATTAGGATGCTAGGAGACATTTTCTTCCAAAATAAACTGGAAATCTGTGTTGCTTAGGAACATCCGCTGCTGTGGAAGTGCCTTATAAGAGGAAAGTCTACCTTGGTTTTATGCTACTTTAGTGCATTTTCGATTTCTGTTCTTTGTATGCTCTATCTCCTGATGCACAGCTTCATAGTTCCCTCCCTCAGTGTTAAAGTTACTAATGAGGAACCTTGGAAGGAAGGCGATTATAATCAACCCAACACCTGACTGTCATTTCAAACACCGCTTGGCTCTGGTGTTGGAGGCTCTCTGTGTTCCACTGGGATAATGTGACAAAACCAATTCATTAAATTAGCTCATCGGCAGCGATTATGCTCTATCTGGTCCCACCAGTATTGTGGCGCCCAACTCCACAAAGCAAACGAATGAGTGGGGAAATAAAGGAGCTGCTAGCTTGTTCTTGAAAGATAATGAGATCTGCGCTAAAACAGGACATGCTGAGAAATCCTCTAAGTAGCCTGAAGCTCAAATGAGGAGAAATTGACAAAATATGCAAAGCGGTATTAACAGCTACAGTAGCAGGTTAATTGAGGGCTTGGGAAGTTTTGGCAGCTTGGTTGCATTCTTTTCCCCATTTCTGACAAACAAGAGCACATAACTGTGTGAAAGGACAAATAAGGAAAACGGGCAAATTGATTTTTCTCTCTGCAAGCTACAGTATGCAGTAGCGTTTCCCTACACAGCAATAATGCATAAAACAGTGGATTTACTGCGGTTAACCGCAAAGAGCCTGACTTGAAACACAATACCTGATATAATCAAAAATAAGTAGAAGTGTACAGCATATTAACACAGAAGTGAAACTGTTGTAATAATGGTAATCAAAACTGGGACCATTTGATGCATCTTGTGTAATTTTTACAGCTCCTTGGTAACACTCTAAGTCAAACAACATACAGCATGTGGAAATGGATGCCAAGGGCAAAGAAAAGAGCAAACAGCACAATGCCATTCCTTTAAATGTTTCAGTGGAAGGTGGATAAGAAGCATCTGTGAGAAATGTTGCACTCACTCAGTGAAATAAACAACCTAGCCAAACATCCATTAAATAGAAATGAATTTGATTCCCTATTTGCTAATATTAACCATTGTTATTCTTTCATGTGACGTGTGTCTGTTTGTTGAAACATATGTATTTAATTAACCTCAACTCAGTTTTTCTTTGTTCTTCAATATGGGCCAATTCACAGTGACAGGTGTGGTCGTGTTATTTTACACGACCACACCTGTCATTTACCACTTGGCAGCTGATTGTTCCTATTTCAGGGCAATTCGCTCTCTAAGGGTAACATTACTAATTTGCTAAGCTCAATCACTGCCAGAGCCAAACGGCTGCTGACTGTTATAACTATCCTTGTCAACTTAGGAATTTCTGTCACTCCAATAGTGGAATTATGTAACCAGAATCAATGTCTTACTTTTAATGCTATTGTACCAGTTTACTGCTATCAACCTAGAGGGTCTTTATAAGACAGTTCTCAATTAGGTGTAAATTGAACAAAATAGTAAAAATAACTCATTACACCTGCTTTTAAAAACTTGAATAAGTTTGCAGTGCAGTAAAAATCACATAAGGGAAGCATTATGGAAGAGTAGGTGATGGAGAATATGTATTGATTTATAAATAACTGGACATGAATAACTTGAGCTTCTATAATTTTATACTACAGCATATTTATAACTAACTAGGCAGCCCATTCTCTTTCTCTTGGCAACATTTTCTTTAAAGATATAAAACATTTTGGAGTCAACTTGAAAGAAAGGCAGATGTGAAATGAAAAAGTGAGGTCACATACCATCATCATTTCCTAAATATTGCCAATACAAAAAAATTCACACCACACTTGTAAGAATTGCAGTTTCTAAGTTCCTGTGTTCCTGAGCCCATGCAGGGATTTCCATGGCGGTTTTTTATGCAGTGCCACCAGAGGGCCCAAAGATCAAGGGCGTCCCTTGTGCAGAGATTTCATCAGATTATTGGAATCTTTGATGATATTATGTACTGTAGATAAATTCTTCACAGTTTTGATTGAGGAACATTATTCTGAAAGTGTTGCACAATTTGCAAGATGCATTGTTGCAGACTTGTGACCCTCTACCTATCTTTAATTGTGAGAAACTCTGCCTCTCTAAGATTCCTTTTTTATACTGTCATATTTTGATCTGTTGCCAATTAACCTAATTAGCTGAAAAATGTTCCTCAAGCTGTTTCTTTTGAGGTATTTACTTTTCCAGCCTTTATTGAGATATGTCACTGCCATCAATTTCTAAATGAGATAATATTTTGTGAAGCTGAAAAATGTCTCAGTTTAAATTTGATATGTTTTCAATGTTCTATTGTGACAAACTGTGGGTTAATAAGATTTGCAAATCATTGCATCTTATTTTTTTTTTTATTTACATTTACATTGGAACTGGCCTTATATATTTGTTTAACTGAGGGCACTATTTGGGTGGAACAGACAGAGAGTTAGGATGTAGGACTTATTATCATAGAATATATGGACTTCTTGTTAGGGAGGTTGCAGGTCACTGTGTTTAAAAATGACCAGTTTGAGTTCTCACATGCTCCTCTGTTGGGTTTTGTCTACAAAAGTTCAGGGGTGCAAAATATGTGTTTGATTAAACACCTTTTTCCAATCGCAATCATGCAATCTGCCAGATCACAACCTCAGAGAGCGATATCTCTTAAATTTTATCACTGTAATAAGAAAGTAGTAAGAAAGGAAAGTGAATAGGCACTCACCTTGTGGCTTAGCATCATGTAGCAACTTTCGATCTGCAGACACACACAACATAATTTAAGTGTTAGTTGATTCAATTACTACTCGTGTATGCAGCCATGTTTGTGCACACTGTTTGTGATGTATGTGAAGCAGAGTGTTTGAATAATGAAGATGGATGAGGGTTCTGCTAATGAGCATGATTATAATGACGATCATGATCTAACCCACACTGCCAAAAATTATGAACAGTAAGTCTATTATGACACAGTCAGTGAACACAATGGGACTGACAGTAATGATGCTAAACCACCATCTCTCTTTCTCCTTTTTAACCAGTGAAGTGTGGCGTTGATGTTACCCACTCTGTGTACAGAGGCCGCCTGTGCAGTTGTCTGTAGCCAGCGCCACCCCGTCACACAGTCGTCCCCCATGCTTGGGCTCTGGAGCTGTACACTCTCTGCTGCGCTGCCTCTCGCAGTCCAAACTACACACTGACCACTCACTCCACTCTCCCCAGCCGCCATCCACTAAGGGACCAAACACAAATACAAATTTACACGATGCATGTTTAAATAACAGAGCCATCAAATGTGGTTACATGCGCACATGTGACTGTATAAACGAATACAAGCAAAGCACAACAGAAACTAGAAAATGCATACTTCAAGTTCAAGTGTATTCTTTTAATAGATATGTGGAACTGTACAGGAAAATACTTTCAAGGTAACAGTTGCATCAGTAAAAAAAACCTATTCCCCACTCAAAGAGTCAAAACATGTACAAAGCTGGTGCTTCTGATTTGGAGCACAGAGAGACTCCATCAGTTCTCCTTTCTTCCTCCATATGCTCTAAAAGATTCCCTCTTCCTGCTAATCTAAAAGCAAATGCATCCTGTTTATGCTCAAACTCAGATGCAGAGAAAGAATCCTTCAGAAGGAGACATTTGGCAAAAAGGAGATAATGTTTGGGGGAGTGCACTGTATTCAACTGATAATTTTTTTTTAACTTAAACCTGATGAGCATTTTTCTTCATACTCCACAGGGTTTGAAATCATAAATTTGGGCTTGTCTGGAAAAAAGGAAAAAAATGCTTGCGTAGAGGAGCAATTTTGATAACTACTACTGTTGTTTTGCTCTTCCTCTTACAACCTGAGATTCTACTCTTCGCTACTCTCTTAAGTTCTCTCATCCCTTTCCATTTTTGCACGTCTTTCCTTTTGCGAGACGTTTTCCCTTCATTAGTTGTTTCACCGGATGCACTGCATTAGATTTCAGATAACAACCCACTGTCACTAGTGCGGATGCATTCACAGTGAAATGTGAGTGGTTCAAAGGAGACTACTGCTACAACAAAAGTTACCCAAAGCTTTAAGACAAGTGTCGTGCCTTCTAAGCCAATGCTTTTCTCTGCTCAATTCAGATACTTAAAATTTACTTACAGAGACTTGAAATTCTTAGTGATGAATCACAAGGAACATTTTAAAAAAAACACTTATACATGCTGTATAGGTTACTGCATTCTAAAACATTTCTAAACTTATGCTGATGCATTCAAGGACATTAAAATTTCTGGAGAATGAGCCACAAACAGCGACCTTTGAGGAAATACACTAAATTGTTTTTATTGCTAAAAGTGAATTAAGAAGATCGATTTGTAAATCCATGCATCCATCCATTCATCCATCCATCTTCTTCTGTCTGTTAATTATCAGGCCAGCCAGGTTTTGCTTAACATTAAAACTGCAAGCGAACCTGGCTAAATGTAAGAGTTACTACACATAAATTAAAAAACAAACAAACAAAAAACTTAAATAAATCTGTTATATCTCAGTTTTGTAAAAAGACTTATGGATAAGAGCAACAATTTGTTGTTAAATGGTGGGTTTTGTGCTGCACAAAACATAGTTCCCTGCAAGAACACAAATATCAGTATTAAGACTGAGATTTTTGGACCAATTCATCAATAATTAAAGTTCAGCTCTGAGTTTTCAGTTATATTATTTATTGCATTTATTAAAAAACACACTATTGTTCACTAAAGTTTTAGGTTCCTCCAAAAAGAGAATATGGCAACAAAATAGGCTAGCAGTTTTTTTCCCCACCTTCCATTATTTGTGCAAAGCAAAGCTGACCATTTAGAAACATATAGATTTTACTGGAAAAACATAGGAGTTATATTGTACTCATCTTATTTAAATCTGCTCATAAATGCAAATAAGTGCATTTCCACAACATCAATGATTTCTGTATGCAGAATCAACCACTTAAGGCAGTACTAGCTTTCTAAACTCTGCTCAATCTCGCAACTGTAAACCTTTTATTGAATTGATATCTGGAAGGTGGGCGAACGGTTTCAAAAACTCTAAATTAGTAGCAATAAAATATGATATTTATCAAAGTCACTAACAGTGGGATGAATATGCTGTTGCTCTTACCTGGACATATTGTGTTGCAGGTACTCTTCTGCACCGACATGCCCTCACAGAAGGCTCCTCCATTGAGAGGTGCCGGATTTGTGCAAGTGCGAGAACGTTTCTGAACACCTCGACCACAACGCACATTACAGGGAGACCAGTCCGTCCATGATGACCAACCACCATTCACTGCAGGAGCCAAAGGACGAGGGGAAAGGTATGAAGAGATGCTAAAGGAATTCTGGCCTGTGTCACAGTCACAGGATTCACTCAAAGGCGGCAATGCACACAAGGGCAAAAAAAGATCAATTGTGTTTTCCCTTCAGCCAGTGTACGCTTATGTCTCAGATAAGTCTCCTAAAATAACGTAGGATGATTGACTAATGAGCTCATTTGCTGTCACAGTAAAGGAAGAAATACTACTATTCCATTATTGTACATCTGTCGGAGGCTATCAGGAATAGTAAGCCTGCCAGGGACTTCATTAGCATTATGGAAATTAATGATTGATGGGCCGCAGCAAGGGGATGTCAGAAACAATTAGACGTATTCCTACAGCAGTTAAATGCCCTCTTTAAAAAAAACAGGATGAAAGGTCAGTTTGATGAACAATGAAATACTTTAGTTAAGAAGGCTGTCCTTTAGTGTGAATGGAAGTGGTACTTCTATGACATAATTTCACTCTCTACAGCCCTAAAATCTTGTGGAAACACTGTCTGCTGGCCCACAGCCACTGAAAACATTTTAAACAAGATGTTTAGTTCTGGCAGATAAAAGCTGGGGAATTGTGACAGCCCACATTGGAGCCTTTCCATCATTAATAATTGAGTTATTGTAAATATTGTGCCCACGTCTCCTTGTTTTAACACAAGGGATCATTTACCCATTACCTCCTGATTAGAGTCTGGTGTGAAAAAGGCCACATGCTGTGGCTGAGCAGTGCTTTTGAATGATGTGGGGGAGCTTGCTTGAGAATTAAATAACATTTTATTTATATAGCGTTGGAGGATATATCTTGATCAAAAATGATTTCAAGATTCCTCAGCGTGTTGCTGGAGGCCAAGGTAATAACATCCAGAGTAGTAGCTAGTTAGACACCATGTTTCTCAGAAAAAAATTAGAGGTCACCCAGGCCCTTATGTCTTTAAGACATGCCTGTAGTTTAACTAATTGATTTGCATCATCTGGATTCATGGACAAATAAAGCTGGGTATCATCTACATAGCAATGAAAATGTATGTAGTGTTTTCTAACAATTCTGCCTATAGGAAGCATGAATAATGTAAAAAATATTGGTCTTAGCACAGAACCCTGTGGAACTTCATGACTAACTTTTATGTGTAAAGAAGACTCCCCATTTACATACACAGTTTTTTGGATTGGAATCTATCAGATAGATATGATTCAAACCACTGCAGCGCAATTACTTTAATAGCAATGGTGTGTTCTAATCTCTGTAACAAAATGTCATGCTCAACAGTAACAAATTCTGCACTGAGGTCTAAATAGGACAAGCGCAGAGATAAGTCCACTGTCCACTGGAAATAAGATCATTTGTAACCTTCATTAATGCCGTTTCTGTACTGTGATGAATTCTGAATCCTGACTAAACTTCAAATAAACCATTCCTCTGCAGATGTCTGGCAGCTACTCTTTCAAGAATTTTTGAAATAAAAGGAAGGTTAGAATAATTTATTCCTGTTAGCTCCCAGTGGAACAAAGGGCCACAAAGATTTGAAATCGGTCTATAATTAGCTAAGACAGCTGGATGAAATCGTTTTTTTTAAAGTAATGGGTTAATTATTGCCACCTTACAATCCTGTGGTACCCTGTTAATAAAAGTAATCAAATTGAAGCCTTAATTAATGGTAAAACATCTTTGAGCAGTTTTGTAGGAATAGAGTCTAAAAGGCATATTGATGGTTTAAAGCCTAGGTAACCAATAGATCACCATGGACTAGATCCGGACCCAGATACCGTTCTTTACCCGGACCTATTACTAGATTTTAACAGTCTGTTTCTATTTTACTCTGTGCAACTTTTATTGTATTTACAGTAAAGATATTTTAATCTGCACAGGCTTTCCGCTGTCTTTATGGTAGTCAGTGTATGGACACAGGACCAACTGCCTACATTGTAACCATTCCACATGTTATCACTCAGCCAGTCATTTATTCCTAGCATGTGTGAAAACAGAATACTGTGAGAAAACGACACGCTGCAGTCCAAAGAAGCAAGTCAGGGAAACAGAGAGAAAATGGGTTGAAGCTGAGATGGTTTACATATTGAAAAAAACTGCAAAACCGTTTTCCAAAAGCTCTATTTTGTAATTTACCTTGTTGTACTCTAAACTAATATTTTATTTTTTTATTATTAACGTGCTTTCATTGTGAGACTGAATAATACACATTATTGAAATACTGTTGAATTGTACTTTCTTTGTTTTATTTGACAGCCAGTTGTTGACATCATACAGACACTGACACGACTTCAAAACATACTGCACTGAATTACAGCCTATGTGGAATTTATGTTATTCCAGACCTTTGTTTGAGGAAATCTTCTCTAACTGGACCTCCTTAAATTTTAATTGAATAACCCTGGTTTAGAGGAATAAATGATTAACACAGAAAGACTGACAGGAGAAAAAGTCTGAGAAAATATTGGCAGTTATTAAAAGTTGCTGTCCTCTGGAACAGCTATGAATTTATTTTTTTTGAATATATTTTGTCAATATATTTTATTTGTGAAGAAATTCATGAAGTCATTGCTGGTTAAGGTTAAAGGAATATTCGGCTCAACGGAGCTCTGACTCTGTCAGCCTGGCTACAAAAAAAAAGAAACCCGGGGTTCTTCCTGTTTTCCTCAATCAGCAAAGATTAGTAAGATGTCTTAGCTTTACAGAGGGCTTTATGGAGTTACACCAGGTAATAGAGTAACTATACTCTATTTCCAGGCCAAAGAAAGATCTTTTAAATGAGTCCAACACCATTTCCTCTCCAGCTTATGAGCTATCTGCTTTAAGGGGCGCATTTGTGAGTTAAACCAGGGAGCCAAGCATCTCTGATTTGTTGCCACAGTATCCAGGGTCACACACAGTGAGGATGTAGGTAGCTGCGCTGCATTGTATACCACACTAGTGAAAACTGATATTTTGATGTAGGGAAGACAAATCAAAATATCAGTTTTCACTAGAGTGGTAAACAATGCAGCGCAGCTACCTACA
>VUQK01012462.1:31583-45095 GCA_015106715.1 Bujurquina vittata
AAAAAAAAACTACAGCCACATCCCCAACTCTGCATGTCAATGTTTTTTTTTTCCTTTTTTCTCAGTGCAAGTCATACTCGAGGGAGCTGGATTTGTCACTGCATTATTTACTATAACCATTCTCTTTGTTAGCCGGAGTCACATTAATGAATGCATGAGGAGTTTGATGACCACAATGCATCGGGGAGACTCGTGGTACACCGATGCTCCATTTGTGTGAGCTGAATCATTCATCACACGCACACACACACACACACACACACACTTTGAAATGGAGTCCATTCTCACCTTTAAGGAATTCTAAAGCATCCATCTGGATTTTTTTTTTCAGGACCAACATTTTGTTAATGACAGATCACAACATGACAGCCAAAACAATGCAGCACACAAAAGAAAATGTTTGTGCAATACAAGTTCTCAAATATTCATAAACAATATTCAGCTTGAATTTTAGATGAGCAGTACTTAACTTTTCTTTTTGTTGTTTAGCATTCCAAAAATTACTGAGATAGATCGCATCAGTGATGATGTTTTGCTTTGCTAAAAAAGTAAAACACTCCCTGAAGCCTGCAGACATCTGAAGACATGGTATCATCTTCACCTATTGCTCGTTTGGACTTAGAACACTTTGAAAATGAGATTTGTAATCCAAATGAGACTTTTGTCCCATTAAATAAAGTAAGTACAAGAAAAAAGAGAAATATTATGTAACTGACTTGCTGTTTACTTCAATAAAAATATTCAGTTGCCTACTTTGTATACTAAAAACAATGTGACAGTGTCATACTGCACTCAATTCCATAATATAAAGCAAATCTAAAGCGATTTGCTTGCATTGCATCAGTTATGTAGCTGATGGTTGGACACTATCAGTAGTATCCTTCACTCCTATTGGTAGCCGCTTCAATTAGAGGTTATGAGCCTTCCATCAAGTTAAACCAACGCAATAAACAGGATTTTAGTGAATAATTAATATTAAATGGATCTTTTTCTGAAAGGCGCTGCTACCCTGTAATGGAGATGGGTATACTTCTAAAAATAGGTGGCGTTCCCACCTATTCCTAACAACAGGTGAGAAGGACAAACAGAAACAGTCAGGTTTGCAAATTCTGACATAAACTGGATTTACTTGATTTTCTCTGCAGCGGTGAGGAATATTTCCCCCAAAACTTAGATACTATTTAGTACACAGAAAATAAAAAGTTTGTGAAATTTTTAGTATATCCAAAATCTTAGGTCAATACAATTTCTACACGATACTCATACTGTTAGACTGAGTATGCATGCCAGTGTAGAGACGCTGCTGGACAGTGACGGCAGCAGAGCTCAACAGTGCTTTCATTTTTGTCTAAGTATATAGTTTTACTTTGCTATGCATACTATACTAAGATCTGTTAAACATTCCTTGGTTACCATGGCGCAACATCACAGGCACATTGCTCAGGAAGTACAATAATGTGAACATACAAAGCAGTGCGCCAGAAAAGATACATCCTACTGTCTATTTACACTTAGGTATGTTGAATGATATCAGTGCATGCAATGGAAAATCAGACAAAGAAATGACAATAAGGCTTTTACAGTAACACCAAAGTGGTTAGTGGTGTTCTCTTTACTAAGAACAGAATGCATCTGTAATCACATTAATTATACAAAAGAAAACCCTCAAAGATTAAATTAAAATGTGTTTAGTTCTTTTAAATTAAAATGAAAAACAAATAAACCAAAACAATCAAATGACAAAAAATTGGCAACACCTAATACAAATTTTGTGGAAAGACAAGAACTAAATCAATACTGAGCACCAACTGAGGCGGATAAAGCTTTAGAAACATCTGCCAATACGGATGCAAACTGCTTTGAATAAAATTTAATGTCAATTTATATCTAATCCAAGGAGCTGGAAAACTATTTAAACATGTCAGGCTACCATCACTCTGATTGCTGAATGCAAATAAAAGTTGAACTCATAAATAAAAACAACTGTTTCTCAACTGAATTAAACCTAATTTACAATAGATACCTGTTTTATATCTGTGTTTGCAAACATTACTGACCTCCATGAAGCTTTACCTATCAGCATCAGAAAGCGTATTGGCTGGTGCATGCAAAGGCCCGTCAGTCAGTTTGGGAGTAATGGCAGGGTTCGAGTCCTGTGCTTTGAAATTTGCTGCCAGAGCTGTCATTTTGTTTACATAGATCACAGGCTGCCCCTTCAAGTAAATGCAAAGCTTCAGATGCTTAGTTACGCAGGCTTTGATATTGACATATCTGCCTACTGAGCTTCTACACAAAGACACACAACATCAGAGCACAGAAGCACACACCACTCAACAGGACTATCCATGAGAGCCTCATTTAATATTCATAGTAAAAATTAAAATAGCAATGACAGACACTCTCTTTCAGACACACTCACATACAAATACTCACACTCGGAACAGAGAATGATGGCAAGAGTGGAATGAATACATACTGTAACCATTTCAGTCGTAATAAGTCACAGCCAAACATCCTTTAACCCAGAACACAGCAAACACAGAATATAGCAATACATACGCGTAATACTCCCTTTATATGCAAGATCACTCTAAACTGAACTGAATAACTCTGAAATAATGAACTGATAGTGTCATCAACTGTTACTCTTGTTTACAGTGAAATAAAGAGAAAACAAATACAGATGCGTCCTGGATTTGCTGTGGCTGGAAAGTAACAAAACAGTGCCTCACAAAAACAGAGCTATACTGTGAGCAAACCAGACAGATGACGGCTTCTCTCCAAGCAACACAGTAGAAAATGTTACTTGTTTGAAGTGCAAGAAAACCCTCACCTCAGCCACAGGCACTCCCTCTGGGGGACGACAATGCAACACAATCATGCCATTCAGAGGCACCTCAGTGCCTTGGGGGTCCTGCTCAAAGTTCTTCCGCAGGTCTAGGCAAGAGAATAAACAGCCTGCTTTATAGAAGAATAGCATGAAGGAGCAAGCAAACACATACATTACAATTCAAATTGTTTCACGTGTGACCTTCTCTCCTTATGGATGCATACTGAATGTACATAATAATGCTTTCTACAGAATTCCCTCAATGGTTTGTAAACAAATAACCTTTTCCAAGACAGTAAGGTCAGACTGGTATTAAAGTGACATGGTTTTGCTTACAGGCAATCCGGACTGTTGCCTTGCGGCTCTTGGAGGTTCCCAGGTGACTCCAGGCGACACACAAACACCAGTAATCCTCTGGGCCATGAAAGTCCTCCACCTGCTGCCGTGACACGTTGATCATCACTTCACGGATCTTCAAACCTGCAGGTGAAATGAATGATTGTTTAGATTAGCCTTCATTATATTGCAGGGATGATCAATCAAAGAGATGAAGATTTGTAGGGACAAGATGATGAGTGAAATTTGAATCTGATAAGATTATCAGCAGTAAACAGATCTGCCATTTGCCAGGAGGATACGGAGGAGAGTGTGCTTGTCAAACCAAATCAATTTCAGGGATTTTGTTTAGACAACAATTTAAAATGTTGTCCGGATGAAAGCATGGCCGGATGTTATGTTTTCATCTGGTTATGTCACAGAGCAGACCATTTCATTCTTAATATGAATTTATATGTCACTACTAGCATTTTAACAACGCCTCGTTTAAGTTTTAGCCCGGCAAACAGATGGGAAGCAATGCAAAGTTCTTGTTGTGCTAGATATATTTGTTTTAGAGCCTTCATATCCTCTTTCACAATCTGTAAACCATAATCCATTTATACTGAAGTGACACTAAATGCTTTCCAGCGGAAGCATTAACTGAGAGGGGGAACACATCAGCTTCTTATTGTTCTAAAAGGACAGCATAATTTTTTTTTCATTTGAAAGCATTTAAAGGGCCTATTATTTATATTAAGAGAGGGGGGCAAAAGTGACATTGAATGCTGCAGCTGTTCATCCATTTCAGGTCATTCTTTAGTGTACGTATATTGCCTGTGATGCACCCATAATGAGATAGGTGTCTGAGACTACTGGTGGGAATTTAAAAGCATGGTATATCAATTATGCCACACAAGATGACAAGCTCGGACCATTAATGTATAATACAGTTGTTTCATTGGATACCAAGGAAATTGCAGCTTTCACTGAACATATGTAATGTCTATCTAACCTTGCAGAAAGCTGAATTTCAGCCAGCCAGCTTGAACAGACCTATTATGTGTACACAGAGTTATGTGAAGATAATGTTCAGTTTCTAGTGACCAAAGTCGTCATTCCCAACAGCATGCAATTAAGCCTGAACAGTGGGGAGGCAATAACAAAGACCCACCCCTGGAAAGAAAACGAGCATCAGAGCGTCTGGGCAGATACTGGGTTGGTGGTAGTGCAGCACTCAGTTACAGTGGAAACATGAACAAAGTGCAGTGACTGTAGTGGGTGCATCTCGTCATCACTTCATGAGTTTGACTTTTCTAATAGTACTTTGATACTGAACAAATTCATTTTTGCAGTTATTTTGAATCTGTGCTGGTGCATTGGTGCAAAAAAAAGAAGTTGTGGCTTCAAATATCCTGGTCAGCTGAGGGCTTTCTCTATGTTTTTCTCTGGATGCCCTGGTTTCATCACAAAGTCCAAAGACATGCAAGTTAGTTTAATTGGTCATTCCAAATTGGCTGCAGGTGTGAATGTCAGCATGAATGGTTGTCTGTCTCTCTGTGTTAGCCCTGTGATGAAGGTCAACTTAACTCAACTTCACCATCTCTTGCCCAATGACTCCAGCCCCTCCCATGAACATGAAGTTACCTGCTGTGGCGACCCCTTATGGCAAAGGAGCAGCAAAAAATAGCTTTCATATTATAAAATGTCCACAAAGCCCTATGATGGATTGGCTGCCTGTCAAGGGTATATGCTGCCACTTGCCCAAAGTCAGCTGGGATAGGCTCCAGCCTCCCTGTGACCTTAAACTGGATAGGCATTTCAGAAAAAGGATGAATAGATGGATCGTGAGTCGGTAACATCTGTGGTAACTGAGGGTATAATACAACTGCAATTAAATACTTCAAAAAACCCGCCTTGAGCAGCTGAGGTCAGAAATACAACAAAGGAATAAATTCTGTTTCCAGTGCAGCCAACAAACTAACATATTTAATTGGACTTTTTCCACCATAGGCACTTTTTCCGCTGACAAGCCTCCATCTGGAGCTAGTTCTTCTTGGTCTATTATGTCTTGTAATGCTAAAAACTACCAAAGACAGCTGCAAAAATTGCCAAAAGTTGGATGCACAGTGCTCCATTAATGCTCCGTTTCCTCTGGCTGCTGGTGTTTTGCGAGAAGGATAATTGGGTTTCCATTTAGTAGTATTATAATACAGCTCTGATACGACTCTAGCAGAGATAATTGTAAACTGTGAAGCCGTTATCAATGACAGCAATAACACCACTGGAATGTATGCATGCATTGTTTTCAATTAGTTATCTGTAGGCATGCAATCAGAATCCAGAATGGGGATGGGCCACTTCACCACAACTGAGAATATGGCCTGCATAGAAAAGTAATTACTGATGTTTATGCTCACCCAACAATGGTTTGATTTTTATAAAAGTATAACTTTTATTTACATTTTTACATTTTAATATTTCCTAATGTCAGATCATCCCTGATTTATAGCTAACAAATCTTACTTAACAGCATATCTCATAGCAGCTGTTCAAAAATCACTATAAAGCTTGGCCTCATGTGGCTTATTGCTTAATTACACAGACCTACACTTGTAGAAGAGTTGTCTCTCGACAGGCTTCTGCCATCATGCCGTACATAGACAGCAGCTTAAACATGGGCTGGGATTAAATGAAAACTAATAATGGGAAATGAAAGGTTATCAAAGGGAGCTTAATGAAGTAATGTTAAACAGAAATGTTCTCTGAAGACACTGTAATCCTCTGCAATGGCTGGCTGATATTATGTACAACAAGCCCCCGCACCCCACACTCCATCCACTCCTCCCTTCCACTGTTACAAATTAGAGACATAATCAAGAGTCCTGATTAAGTGAGAGTGAAGTGCATTTAACTACAGGAAAATAAAAACACATGATTGCACTCCGGAGAGGGGTAAATTTGTCTTCAAATCATGAGAAATTTACAGGGTTGGTGTGTCATTGAAGTTTGACTATTTTGGCTTAATGATCCTGGACAGGTGGGTTTGTTTCCCTTTGACCCCTTTGTTTTCTTTTGAAATGCACAACTCAGGAAAATAAAATTGATCATTAACATACTTCTAGGAAATCTCTGAGGGTAACAGCCCACTACATACCTTAAAGGGCTTGATTCGCTTACTATTTGCAACAGCCAGCTGAGGTGCTGATGTGATGTGATGTAATCGTCAGTCAGCAGTTGGCAGAGCAGCAACTACTACAAAAACAAGATGGAGGATGTCACGTCGGCTGTGTGTTTTGTGGGTTTCATAACAACAAAGTTGAGAAGACAGCCAGAAAAAGTTGTTGATCCCAGCGGCTGCAACCAGCCCGAAAGAGAGGAAGAAGGCCCAATTTAATATGTAGCGCTATCCAGCCGCTATAACACTATAACACAATAACACTATTATGCTGCATGTGGCACTGATGGCACAGCAGGGCTTGTCACACATACAGTCGGTGTGGTCTTTCACGTCTTTATAATTCTGTTTCTTTATTTTCTCGCTACATTACTTTGCCGTGTAAATGTGGGTTAAGAGTCAGGTAAATCAGTATTTTCTCAGTCACATTACAGCATTAATAAAGACCGGACTTCACTATTGGTCCATTTATCAGTGTTTTGTTCTATTTTTAGAGTTAAATGTTGCTTACGCAGCTGATGTTTATATGGATCTTTGCTACAGGCCAGCTGCCAGGGTTGTGAAACCATACAACACACAGAACGTCTTGCAAGATTACTGTACACTATGAATCTAGGAGTAATCTATGTGACTGCCAATGCAGAGAAAACAATAACGGCTAAAACAGTAGCAGTCTGGTGTTTCACTGATGATTTTTTTCTCTTTCATTACAGCCAAAATACAATGCAGTAACATTATATTAATAATAGAAAATAATGCATGTTCACAGAATATAAAACAGCAAACAGCTGATCTTTGGGTGTAAAAGTAGTTCTAAGGCAAGGAGACTACTTAAGTGTCACATTACCTCTTCATTGATGCTGCATGACTAGAATCAGTTTCTTTATCTGTCTGAGAAAGAAACCGCAGTGGTGAATTTAATGAAACTTGGTGGTGAGGTAGAACATGAGAAAAGAAAGAACTCATTAAATTTTTGGGCAGATCTGGATTATAATAGGCCACTGATCTCAGCGGAGGATGTGAGCCCCAAAATGCGGACCTTCTTATCATCGTTAACGATGAGGGAAGCAGAAAAAAAAACTACAGAAAACTAAACAGTTTGCTGTGCCTGATGCGACATTTTAAGCTGAAAGCAGACAAAATTCATTCTGATGGTGAAGAAAGCTACAGCTCTGCAGATTCACTGCAAAACACCTTTCTCTAGCACACAGTCACCACCAAACAAAATTAAAAGGAAGAAAATAAAAGTGACGCCTTTCCTGTCAGCCGGTTTCAAATTATGCAAAAGGAAACTAAAAAATTATTTCAGTATCCTTCCATGTTTTTCCCAGACAAATGTATTCAAATACAAATCTATGAGAAACTGGTAATAAAAATACCCCACTTGGAAAGGTGGGTATTGTCTCTTTGGCTGCTCTTGAAAGACATCCTGAGTACGAGGCTCCGCCACATTAGGCGGCGCTCAAAGGGTCTAGTCCCTTTTTTCAAGTGTCCTGAAATGCCACTAAGTGACGCTGTGTTAGCGAAATTATCTAATATCTGCTCAGTCATGCTGCTCCTGATGGTGCATTCAGGAATTCTTACATCCATTCACTTCCTTCCACGAGCCTGTCCCTAGGTGCCTGTTTATTTCCGTGTTACCACTTTTTTTCTTCTGCGTTCCCTCTGCTTTCCCTGCAGGCTCATGCCAGTAGCTTTTGACAGTACACCACAAAGCCTCTGACAACAGACCTCAATGAAGAGTAAGCCTCTCTTGCCCCTTTAATCATGTGCACTAATATATCTCTAATCTGGACTTCACAAAAGGTATACCAATCCTGATGCTCACGTGCCATTCTAGGTTGCTCTCATTCTCTCTTTCTTTTTACTGTCTCTCTTTTAGTGTGTTTGGCATGAGGTCTGTGGTGTCTTCCTCCTAGCTTTAGCCCATTGTTTCGCCTTGGCTGAGTGGATGAAGAGGCCCTAAGAGAGCCAGGCAGCGCCAACTACAAGTAGCTTGATCCGACAGGGCCTGACTAGTCCGGCTCAGCTCAGTCCACAGGATGTCTCTGTCGTACTTAACGCCACAGCAAAAGGGGATTTTCAGCATTCTGTTTGTCGGAGGGATTCTTCTGAGGCAGCTGTGTACATAGTTAGTGGGTGACATGGCGTGGGCTGAGGGTTGAGGTGGATGGATATAGCTTTAGGAAAGCATCTGTCTGATGTGAACCCAGCTTTGGGGAAATGTTTGTGTGATGTGACATTGCGGCATGCATCTCAGCATGTGGGGGCTATGAGGGTTGGCTGAAGGCCAGACACAGACGAACCCTGCTAGACAAGCGGAACATGCTCCCAGCAACATCTTCAGTCTGGTCCCAGCTGTGTGTGTCATACTTAATCCTGGAACCAAAGGGACACATTACTTCATGCATAAAAAAATCATGATAATTCATCCATTAAAATGCTGCAAGTCCTTATTTGTGTCATTCCCCCAGTTGCCTTGTTTATGTTTATCCAAAAACCGCATGGCTGCTTATTAGGAACCACTTCTGCATACACAAGTAGCTTTCACTCTGTGGGCCACTTCATTTGTTTCACTTACACTTCTTTAACTAATAGTTTGCGACACTTAGAGACTCTAAGGAGCCTCACTTTCCTATCAACAGTCCACCTTTCTTTGTTGTGAGTTTGTGAATGGCTGACGGTCTCATGCAGACTTCTAGGATCACAATACACAACAGTGGAGTCTTTGACAGGATGTCAACAGGAATGGATATCCACACTTCCTCTATGCACTGAGCACTCATACACTTTCCTTTAATCAGTTCATCGCTAAATCTGCATGAGCTGCTATCCTCTCCTTCTCGAGACAACCAACGTAGTATCCATTTTCAGCCTCTCTTTCACTCTCCAATCATCCTCTCTATTTCCAATGTCCTCTTTCTCCTATTATCCCCTCTTTCTCTTATCTCTCAATCAGAGTATCATGCTTTCAGCTGAAGTCTATTGGCACAGATATCCCCTCTGTTCCACCTTCCTATCTCCTCTTCTTTCACTCTGTCCTTCAGTTATCTTTTGAGTTCTATCACTCATTTCCATCTCTTAGCTCTCTTACAGCGCTTCAGCAGAGACAGAAATAAAGTCATCATACTTAGGTCAGAGCACGCGGTATACAGCACTGTCTTGTCTTTAGAATCTTAAGCCAAGCCCATTTTCAGACAGAAAAACAGAAACTGACAGATTCAGTGTGTGCACAGACTTGGTACTAGTCCCTAAAAACAGTAGTCGTACTTTATCTGTGTGTGCCGTTTTCCTGAAGGGAGGTTAGAATGTGGTTAGGGATGATTACATGGGATATCCAGCTGAGCTCTGTCTGCCTTAGGTTTTTAAAAAAGAGCAATCACAAAGGGATAAGTAAATAGATTATGTTGTTGTACTGTTCAGCAATAATCGTGTTGTCCAGAATGCCGATCAGTGGTCCCTTTTTCCTGAGAAAATCCAAAATGGGTTTATCTTCATGGTGAATTTGAAGAAGATTTCCAATCAAATGCACAGCAGTTTAAAAAAAAAACATTTAAGACTTTGGGGTGTTAAACTTTCTCTGTTATAATTTAGCACGTCTCTTCATTTCCTGCTTTCCTGTAGTAAACTTCACTTTCTTGGTATCTTGCTCAATGTTTCATACATTAGACGAGACAACCCCTCAGAGCTTGAGGAACTGCATAACAATCTATGAATATGGATATGAATATGTTCTCTACAGAAAGCTTTCTGTTTGTGTTTAAGTCAGACCATCATTACTGTCAGTGCTGATCAGTCTCATGTTTCAAAGTTGCCTTTAGTGCTAAAGCTAAGGCATGCATACATTAATGGCACATTTAATAAAATCAGAAACACCATTCTGGCTCTGTCAAATACAGCATTCAGTTACACTTCTCGAATAGTTATTGATACCCACGGGGAAACAGACTTCCTGAATAAATATAAATATATGAACACAACACGCATTTAGATTATGGTAAAATACTCTAAATTCAGTTAATTTACTCCACCCACTGCTAGCTAAGATTTCCATTAAGTTCCCTTCAACTCTTGCTTTTTGACCTCTGTTATTGTTTTTCTGCACAACAGTGAGCTGATCCAACTACTGAACACCACTAAAAGTTAACCATCTCATGGGTGATAACCCTAATTCTACCCTATTCTGAAAAAAAAGTGAACAGTATTTGATGTGTGCTAAAATATCAAAAATTTGTTTTTATTTTGCTTGCTGAGACTTGGAAGAACATTCTTTAAAAAAAAAAAAATACATATTTTGATTGCTCCGGGTCAGACCTTAGTTCGGGTTATGGTTATCGTTAGGGTCGTCACCTATGCTGACTTAGATCTGAGAGGCTTAATATAAGCCACTTTTCTGGGTGGTGAATGAAGTTGTAAAAACACGTTCAAAACACATTCATGCAAAGGGTGTTAGGTTTATCATCTCATAGTAAAGTGACAAAAAAAACTGAATCAAGTGTGTGTGATATGAATACCTCGGTGTGATACAGCAGAAACGATATGCATCAGCATAACCATACTCAGTTAAGCAGTGATGTAAAAGCTTTGCTGCTGCTCTGGCATCTTGGACAGGCTGCATGAAGAGGATCCCATTCACTGCAGTTTTTAAACAAAGTATAGAGTGTGTGCTTAGATAGGCAAAAATGTATCAAGCGATCCAGCTCACTTCCTCCTCTGACATTGATTTAACGTTCCAAAATCTAAGCTAAGCCTTTACCAAAACACATATATTCCAGGCTGTATCAAGACACTAAAGAGAAGCATGTGAATGCCTGGACTGACTGATGATACATTTTTTGGAACAAACTATCTACATCAGTATGTGTGTTGGTGTCGTTAAACAGTTTTTTATTATATCATAATAAAATTATAAAGAATTAATAATTAATTTGAAAATTGAGTGTTTAATTGTCAAGAAATAAGCTGCCAATAACTTCTTTTTTTCCTTTCTTTTTTTTTTTACATTTGCTTGTTTTTAATTCAATTTGTTGACTTTCAGGGTATGAAACCTGGCACATTAAAGTATTAATAACTGTAAGGGGTGATTACAATTCTGTGTAGCTTCGACTCGGCGAGGTCTAATTTTTGTTTTTTTAAATTGCTCTTCCAACTCTGGGCAATCAAGGAGGAAAATAATTATTTTAACTGACACACAGAAACTATTACATTTTTTACCCACCCCAAAAAGTAAAATTTGCCTTTCTCCAAAATACCGGGTTAGGATAGGATTAGGGTTACCACATGTTGACTTAGACCTGGTTACAGCATTTTTTGATCAGGAGCCTCTCTGTTGCACATACAAATGGCATGACAGAGACAATCTAACCCACAGAGTGTATGCACTCTGAATGCCATTGTTACATCTAGGTATTATTATTATTAGTCACCTGCATTTTCCAGGATTTTAAATAAATGAAATGATGACAAGTGTTAATCTGGCAAGATCACGATCTATTATTGTAGCAGTTTCTAGATTAATTTGCCCAACCTCTGCAGTCTGCTAGTTCCAGTCCACAGGTCCACGGTTATTTGGATAATGACACAGTTTTTGTAGTTTTGCCTCAGTACAACATCACAGTGGATTTTAAACCAAACAGTCGATGTGTGACTCCAGTGCAGAATTTCAGCTGTATTCCAAAAAAATAAAACTGCATTAAAAGTTGAGGAATTACAGCCACTAACGAGCTTAGGAACACCAAAAGCCCTGAAAGACCACAGAAGACAACTAAACTGGATGTCTGATGACAGAACTATTTTCATGTTTTAGAAAAGCAACTTCAATAAATCTACACAAGTCAAGAACACAAAGAGGTAAGCATCACTGTCAAGGCCTAAAATCATGCCTTCGATTGTACTAAACAGTTAATAAAATACTTTCAGAAAGCTGAAAGTCTGCACTTCTGCACTGTGATGGTGTACAGAGGCAAAACTACAAAATGTATTAACTATTTTTACCAGGTTGTTTTGCATATGTGGGGAATCACATCAATCACTTCTTTACAGTAACTCAGGCTGTCAGTGGTGGATCATTGAAAATACATTTGTTTAGTCTGTTTACAGCCCTAAAAGCTGAAACTAATGACAGATAATTGATCTTAGGTAACTCGTTAGCATTAAATAATGCCAACCTTTTTTCTTTTTGGCAATTAAGAACATCTTGTTCCCAAAGAGAATTTTGACCGATCCAGATGGAATATATATATATAAATGTTAAGGACCTTGCTGTTTATGCTGATTGAAACAGCAGCAGCAGCAGAAGGGCTGTATGTGGTGCCCAACACTTGCAATCTGTTTACACATGAGTGTTTTTCCACTTCTGAGAGGCAATCAAAATATTCGTGGCCTGAGACCGGCAGGAAATTGACAGGTCTGGGCTGTAGTTCTGCGGCGTGCTTTGCCCTCCAGAGCCCCGTCATGTGAGTAAAAATTATGAAAAGGGAAAGCTTTTTTCTAGCCTCATGACACATCATTAATGTAATTGTTTGAGTTTTGTACACTAACTGAACAAGAACCAGCCTAGGAGGCAATTAAAAGCAAGAAAATTCTTTTCTCTGATAGAGAAAAAACACAATACTTCAGTTTAGCCTCAAGACCAGTTGGGTCTTATCTTTGCGTTTGTGGGCTGCTGACTTGGACTCTGTCTCTGCAATTGAATATTTCAGTTTGATGACTTGACTGGATGCAGATGCCAAGTAAGTGATACATTGTTTTACTATTTTGCCAATTATGAGTCAACCAAATGGTCTTTTTTTTGTGCTTTGTGTTTATTATAAAGTAAAGCATCCTCCCTTTGGATATCTCACCAACAGCTTAATTTTTATGACAGGCCACAACAAGCAATGTTAAATGTTTGGTGTTTTTGTGTTTGCCATTTTTCATATCCTGCATAGTGCGTTAGGCACAAATATGTGAGGAGAGGCACGGATAGTAGTTTCATTCAAATAAGGTTGCACAAAAGCAAAGTGGTATATTGGTGAAAGCTGGATCATAGACATGCTGAGAATAGACGCAGAGAAGAACCAGATTCTGCGAGTCCTCGATGAGCCGGGAATGATGCTAAGAACTAAAATAAACCATTTTAGTTAGCATTCGCAAATGAGGAGACGCAGGTTCAGAAAAAAAAAAAACCACTATGCAAGGAGCAGGAAAA
>VUQK01012464.1:13291-24112 GCA_015106715.1 Bujurquina vittata
CCCCTCCCTTCCCCCCCCCCCCCCCCCCAAATCTTTCTCCAGCGTTGTTTGTCGTACTTCTCGCCCCATCAGCTGCTGCTGTGGTGGCTAGGAAGGAGACAGACGGCCTCAGGAGGTATTTGTGGTGCCAGGCAGACATAATAAAAAATAAAACCGGAGGGGCGGATAGGAAAATCTATTAAAGGGACTTATTCACATATAATGTGGCAAATATTGCTTTTGGTATCCCTGAATAATATTGTTATTATCCAAGAAAAAAACCATCAGCCAAGGACTGTCTAATGGGCAGGAAGCAAGAGGAGGTATTTTTACTGCTGAATGTCATTCCCAGTTTAAATGAGTCCCTCTGAAATGAGACATACAAACATATGATTCATGCATGCCTGAACAGCACAATGCTAAACAAAATATCTGTGAAGTGGATGCATTATGTGACTGATGGTGTTTGTCCACATTGACCGGGAGGAGCATATTCCGGATGATGTTAAAAATGTAAAAGCTAAAGCTAAAACCTAGAAAGTGACCATAATATGAAGCTCTGGCTCAGGGGTGGGCAAACAAGGCCCTGTGGCCCACAGCCAGCCCATTGGCCTGTTTAATCCGGCCCGCCAAAATATTGGTAAAGAATTGCCCAAATCAAATCATATCATAATTATGACAGATGTGGAGGATTCTGAGAACTGTTACAACAAAACCGACACAAGACTCCGATGCTCTGGCAAAAGCAACACTGTTCCTACTAAAAGTAAATGTAAGTATTAACACTTTAATGCCTTTTATGTGTTTATGTTTGATATGTATGCATCTGGTGCTGGCACGGCCCGTCTGTCAAATTTCAAAAAGTCAGCGTGGCCCCAAAGCCAAAATGTTTGCCCACCCCTGCTCTAGCTGCATGTGATAAAATCACTAAACCTGCATAATATTGTCAGTAACAAGGAGTCCAATAACTGAAAGAGTGTAGCGAAAGCCACATACCAAACGCTAACATGCTACCATGCTACCATGCTAACATGCTACCATGCTAACATGCTACCATGCGCGTATTTGCTAAAAGTGCAGCTGTGAAGTTTTGAGGGGTTTTGAAGTTTTGTTCTTTTGCCAACATGTTGGACAACATGAAATCTCGATGCGATCACAGCGCTGTACGCCCTCATCTCCGGGGATGACAAATTTCCATCTATCTAGTAGTTTCCATTTGGACCAAAGCAGTGCACCTCCAATCAGCAGATTAGCACTGCCATCCCTCAAGCCTGACACACACGTGGCTACAATGAACATGCGTTAAACATGAGTACGTTGCAGTCTTCGGTCCAATTTCTCAATTGCCACTTTTTTTTTTTTGCTGTTGTGCAACTTTTGTGATTGCGTTGCGTCATCATCTCCTGCGGTGTGCGATGAGTGCACTAACAGATACTGTAATCAATATCTTTTTTTTATTGAGGCGCAATGTGTTTCATCACTCTGCATGTTTTGTGATTTGACATCAAGATGTAACACACACCATCACACACACTACATGCCTTCATATTATTATTATTATTTGCCTTGAGCACAGCGCACAGAGCCTGTAAGTTCTTTGCATTCCCATGACTGCACGAAGGCGGTGACAGCACCGGCGGTGGCCGCCAAGGTGACGGGATTTTAATTTGTCTCGCTCAGCCTGCTGTCTGGCAGCGTATGTTAATGGCCTAGACGCCACTCTAACGGTTTAACAATAATAACGGACCTGTTTAATAGAAATGAATTACCATCATTATACAGCGAGGGCCTGCCAATCCCAGCTACTGTGGGCACTGACACAGTCAGAGGGGGGTAGACAGTTAGCTGGAGCTCACTTCTCTCCTCTGCAGTAAAGCGATAAATGAGGCTGGTAGAA
This sequence comes from Bujurquina vittata, assembly GCA_015106715.1. Taxonomy (NCBI): domain Eukaryota; kingdom Metazoa; phylum Chordata; class Actinopteri; order Cichliformes; family Cichlidae; genus Bujurquina; species Bujurquina vittata. The sequence goes on from VUQK01012464.1 coordinate 15,168, forward strand.
TACTGAAGACTTGCCTGCATAGATAGGCAGCTGTCAGGGGAAAACTATAACTATAAGGTGCTCTCTTTACCACTTCAATTTTCTTGTTTTTTAGCAGCTAAGTGCACCACTAACAAGTAGAGTTCATCTCTGTTTTTTTAGTTGATGTGATAAACATCAAAGTACATGTTCTGGTCAAAGTCTGATTTAAGATTATGGGTCAGCTTTCTTCCATAATCTGAAAAGGTCCCATGAGAGCCAATACGCAACAGCAGGACTCAAAATGCGCAATGCCCAACCAGGAGGGTGGAGCACAAACGGCAGTTTTTAATGAGCAACAAGAGTTCAGTAAACAGGATATCAATCCAAATCATGCAAAGAAATCTGACAGGAAGTACAAGGGCAGTCTGGCACAATGAGAGGAGAAGACAGACTAAATGCAAAGAGGGAAGGACAGCTAAACAAAGATGGCACACTTTAGGGAAGGGCAGTTAATCACACAGGTGGGAAAAACGCAAGGACAAGAAGTGGAGAGGTCTAAAACAAGATAAAGTGCCAAATTAAAAAAGGGAACAGATGAAAACTAACAAAACATGACTGCAGAGTCAATGGTGGCAAGCCGAATTTAAAAATGCAGACAACAAAAAGTTTTGCCGCAATAAAATGACTCCATCTCTCCGTTTCGGTTCTGTTGAACTCTCAGCTTCGCATTTCAGATCAAAATATTCCAAGTCAGATTTTTTTCCTGGGTCTTCCCCACACGGATGTAATGGATTAAATTCAATTCTAAGTCACTGTGCATTCAAAACCAGCGCTGGCAGCTTGTGGTGCTATAGACAGCTTTTACAACAATCGGCTTTTGTTGTCGTCTGTCAAAACAAGCCAGTGATGTTCAGTTGCTGTTCAGGCAAAATGTCACGGCAGATAGTAAAAATTTGGTTCAAGCCAACGATACGGGCAATACGTGAAAAGAAGCCACTGATATGAAAAAAGAGAGCATGCCACTTTATCACTTCTTCAAAAAAAATAAATGTAAACATTTATTTTGACCTTAGCGTGCTGCTCGCTGTGTGATGGCTAACAATGACTGGAAGACCTCCAACATGCTGTAAGTGGCTTTGTGTACCTGCCTGCCATCCAGCCTAACAGCCATTGTTTTATTGTAGCTGTACACAATGTGAGTCGTTAAGCCTGAAAATGAACTCACATTGAATCAACAGCAGCTGGCGTCGGTTCACGTTCTAGGATTGCTTATGTTGCAGATGAATGTATCCGGTTTTAACAGACTATCAGGGGCTTAAAATGCGCCTGCAGAAGAGCTGGTTGAATATTTTCAGATGTTTTGGAAAGGCTCCAAGGTAATTTTTCAAGATATCATGTCTAAAAAATTGTATTTTGTTGCCCTTTTTGTGTTGTCAGTTACTTTGTCTTCATTGTCTCATTTGTAATAGAACACTTTACACCCCTCCCACCTACCCTCATTAATTTTGCTGAAACAGAACCACTCTTGGCTGCCTGATTTATATATATATATATAAAAAACAAGAGGATCATCTTGCACCGTAAATTCTCATGAGTGAAACTGAAATTATCTCAGCTGTAATGTAGTCATTGTTATGCTCACACTCCTACAACATTTCAAAAATACTTCCTCTTGTTAAAAGCAAAAAGCAGAAGGAAGCAGACTGCAAGAGGCTGATTCACCGATTTCACTGCTGCACACTTGTCTGATTTGATAAAGTTATATGTGTAAACAACATCCCGTCATCCCATGCAGCTGAACGTCTTTGGGTAGCAGGGTTGAGTGATTTTATTTTTGTCACCTCTCGTGTATGTATCTAGGTTGTCGGAACAGGTTTGTGCTCTTGTGCTTGGCAGCCTGGCTCTTTCGGCTCAGCTGCCGGTGATTAATGAGCTGTCAGTAGGGAGGGAGGCTTTAAAAGACAGCCTTCCCCTGGTCAGAAAAGATAATTACTGTTGATCACTAGCGCAGTAAGAGTAATAACTCTTTGCCTGTCTCTCTGCTCATCTGTGCCCGTGTGCAGACATTTCCTCCCACCTGTCTGTCTGTTTAGCTGTCTGCCTGTCTGAATGCATTCCGGGGATGTTACAGAATGAGTCTTATTGAAATTTTGTTCCCCATCGTTTATGATTATGCATAACAAAGCACGACTGATAGATTTAGTTTACAGAAACTTACCCCTCTGCTGAAGCTTCTCACTAAGCTTTAACACAGTATACAGGAGCAGCAGTGGAGCAGCCCAATCAGAGGAAACTTGATCATAAATATGCATAAACACAAAGATTAATTTCTTTTTCGGACTATCAAAGTTGCTAAAGTGCAAACATTCCAATGCATGCACCTCGTTTAAGGCCTGCAAGTACAGTATTAAAGGAATTCAATATATTGTAATCTCAAGCTTAAGGGCTTGGTATTAGGTTTTGCAGGTTTATAGACAAAAGAGCAGTTTCAGGTCAAGACAGCAAGATGGATTTGGATTAAGGCAAGCTGTTTGAGACATGGTCAAAGAAGCAGAGAACTCAAAAAAATATATATGCATGCAGCCGCGGAGAGACAACATCAGATTCAGGCTTTTTTGATATAGACAGACAAGCTCAGGCTGAGGCACAAGATGTTTTTGGTTCAGGCTCAGAGAGGGAGACACACTTAAAAGTAGTGTTGCAGTGTGAAGAAAGTTTTAGGCTGAGGTCCAAACTTAGACTCAGACAGGCTGAGACGGATTGAGAGTGGCTCATTGGTATACAGTCAAATGGAGAGACAGCCTCAGACTCGCAGCTTGACCCGGGAACACTTGCAAAAGCAGAATGTAGAAAAAACTAGTTTACACTACTGGGTTGACACTGAGCAGATATTTCAAAATACACTAATGAAATTCAAAAGGATGAGGACAGGAAAGCGTGCAGGTCCATGTTGGGGTAATAAAGTACTTAGAAAGGTAACAGGTGAGCAGGCATAAGTAATAACTGAGCCGTAATAGTATTCCAGCATTCAAAGTCTGCTAGACCAGCAGCTGAACTCGCACACACATCAATAATAAGTAATATCAGGTGAAAACAGTGACATTCTTCTATTGTTGCAATTTCAAAGAAAAAGCAGCTCCAGTCTTAGAGAGCATATCACAACTGAGTTACATAATAAGGACGTCTGCAACTTGGCTATTTATAAAATGCCTTTTTCTGCTGATGCAGTGAGTTTAAAGCTTCAGGAAACCTTCAGACTTTGTTCACAGTCTTTGTTCTCAGTAGAAAAACTCAGTGTTTGCACATTGTACTGCAAAATATGAGCCACATATTGCCTAATGCTGACTGGCTGGATTAATTATTGTATGCTGCTAACTATAGCATGACACCAGCAGCGCACAAAGCGTTTGTTTTTACTGAAAGACAGAGGGGAATGTTTTGCTTGATATACTGTAGGATTTCAGCTGCTCGCTATCACTGATTTTTGTCTCATGCATCACAGTTAAACACTTACCACAGAGCTATGTCACTGTGACATGTGTGCTGTCTTGTTTAAATAAGCAATGCAATGCACAGGATTTCTCTCATGAGGAACGCCTGCTGAGAAAGTGTAATTTGCTTGTTTCAGCAGCGTTTTCTCTCCAAATTTCCAAAATGCATTTCTGGCATCAAATTCAAAATAAGAACTTATTTTTCAAAAGGCATTAAAAAGAGACATTTGATACGCTGTCTTTATACAGTTTTAATTAAATATTTGCCAATCTGTTTTAGAAACGGGATTGTGAAAACTGGTTTCATTTGAAGTAGTTCCTCACTGTCCCGCTTTGAGCGTCTGCTTTTTCTTAGAGTCTTTCATGTCCTCCCATTCAAACAGTGCCACTGTGCTTCATTTCAATTCTACTCCGAAATGTGAATAGAGGAGAGAAGAAGATAAAGACCTTATTTGGAAACTGCCGTTTATTCGTTTTGTTTTTTTTGCACCACTGATATGTCGGGCTTCACATTAAAATGCAAAGTGATAAAACTTAAGTTTAAAAACACGAGTTCAAAGTCAGTTTTCCTGTCAGTAACTTTCAGTAAACATACTTCCACGTGATTCTCTTCCATGTGCCTTCTCTTCTTTGTCACTATTTCCCTGCAGTCTTCCTGTCCGTGGTGCATATGGTAAGTTTACATTTAACTGTAGATTATGGAGCTTTCCATATATTAGCCCATATAAATCAGTGCACTGACAGCAAACTGCTCCAGTGTAATGACTCCTCTTTATGTGGGTTCTTCAGAGCCAGCCCTCGGTGCACATCCAGATGCAATTATTGAGGGATGACATGCCTTTCATGTGGTGCAAGCTTTCCCTCTATTGATTAACTTCATCTTTCAGCTGGACTAATATGGATGTTCCTTAAAACTCTGTGCTCCACGGAGAGCTTAAGTGCTGAATGGATCACCCTTTTGAATGCACTCATATGTAAACATCAGCAGCTTATAAGTTATACATAAGTTCAAAATGGTGGAATGCTCCATCTGGGTTGGGGGAGAGTGGCTGCCCCAAGTGAAGGAGTTCATGGTCTTATTCATGAGTGATGGGAAGGCAGAGCGTGCGTTGGTCTGGCTGATTGGCGCAGTGTCCGCAGGAATGTAGGAAGGCATTGTCCTGGACTTTGTGGTGAACAGAATGCTCAGCCAAAAAGCAAAGATTTCAATTTACCAGTTCGTCTGCTTTCCAACCCTCGTCTATGGTCAGTAGATTTGGGTAATGACCAAAAGACTGAGGTTGCAAATACAAACGGCTGCAATGAGTTTCTGTAGAGATAGGATGCAAAGCTCAGACATCAGCTGAGGTAGTTTGGGCATTTGGTTAGGATACCTCCTGGGTGCCTCCATTTGGAGGATTTCCAGGGACCCCTGGCTAAGAGGACACCCAAGGGTAGACCAAGAAGCTGCTGGAGAGATTATATATCTCTTCTGACCTGGAAGTGCTTCTGAACTGCCAAGAGGAACTGGAAAATTTTGCTGGGGAGAAGGATGTCTGAAATACCCTGTTTAGCCTGCTGCTACCATGACCTGAACTTTTGGATGGATGGATGGATGGATGGATGGATGGATGGATGGATGGATGGATGGATGGATGGATGGATGGATGGATGGATGGACGTGTCCATGTTTAACACTTAATTATATTTGAAAAGTTACACCAGGGTAACATTTGGACACAGTTACATTTGTTGTCTTTGCAGTCTTCTCTCATATCCTCAGACAACATATTTGATTCAAACTATGAGGGCCAAAGCTTCTTTTATTGGTTTAATATGTTTCCAGAAAATGAAAGCAAACTTATTTTTTTCTTTTACATTTTAGTGACACAATTTGCCACGCATTTTTCATGTCTCCTTGATATTGCCTTGTTTTCATCAGCCTCATTTAACATCAAGTAACAACATCTGCTACCCCACACGTGAAGACAAATAAAGAACTCTGATCATTATTCATCACATCACACAATATTCCAAGTATTCTACTTAACACTCTAAATGACTGCTTTGTGTGGCTGAAACATGCTCAAGAGTTTTCATGTCTACACTGAAGAGACCGATCAAAGTTTCCCATCAGGATCTAAAGTGCATGACAGCTGCCGAACATCACATTAAAACAAGCTGACAGCTACCAAAAATCTTCTATATGTTCCGATATCCCCCGAAACTTTTTTTCTTTATCATTTCTCTCTCTCTCTGTGTGACCTCAAAGTATTCCTGTTTGAACATCAGGCCATCAGTTCAACACATGCCTCTGAAATTGGCTCCTGGCACCGTCCTGCATTATTAACTTTAGGATGCGAAGCAATATTCCTCCTGCCCAGGAGCAGTACAGCTTACTGGGACATCCTCAGCTGCTGGAGCCATATACAAACATTGATTCCTCTAATTAAGGATGGTAACAAAAGTGCAGAGTAATTAGTCACTGCTCGAGTCTGGGGGAAGCATCCAGCTACACCACCACGAAGATGGAAAGATTTAAAGCTGCAGACCTCCAATAAGACATTTTTATCTTTGATTATGTATGCTGCTCCCTCTTCAGTGTTTGGGCATCGTTGATGTCATGAAAATGAGCACTAATTACCCACGGTCAATAAGACAGCTAGAGACAAAAGAGGTCACAATAATAAAGATTATCTGTCTGCCAACATTAAAACAGCATTAAAACAGCATTAAAAGTTGATTGCTGCTGACCTGAAGGCGACTGAGTAACCTCCAGCCTTTGGAGCTGATGATAGTTCATCAATAGAACCTAATATAAACAGCCTCGCCTGCTGCTGCCAACCCACATGCATGTGCGAGCAGCAGTTTTGGCTTCTAACAGAGAAAATAGTTGTCTCTGGGATATACAGCCAAGAGACACTGGTAAGTGTGGGTTACTGGGTGTTGTCTGAGTTGGTATATTAGTGTGTGGGTGTGTATATTGTATTGTATATTAGTGGTGGCAACGTGCATGACACAGCTGCAGTGTTATGTTTGGGGTTCAAAAAAAGGAGCGAGCCACTGCCTAAGGACCTGGCATCATCTTGCTTTTAGCTGTAACAGGCACGGACTTGTAAACTATGTAATTACCACATGCCTTAACAGCGAGCGAGTGGTTTTGGTCTGATTAGCGCTCAAAGTGGCTCTAAATGGATGTTTGTGAATACCAGCATTTACAGATGCAAAAAAAACAACAAAACAAAACAAACAAACATAAAAACAAACAAACAAGCATACAGCACCCTGAGATGAGATTTGCTCACTTGAAAAACCCAAATGGTCAGCCATCACCCATTAACCCCAATTATTTTTTTTTCCTTCATGTTTTAAGCTTATCTGGGTTGTTGAATTGGGAATTACAAAGATTCGTCATCTACGAACATTTTAAAATCATCATCTGCCCACTCAGAAACCACGGTAATAACTCTCAAATGTGATGGCTAACACATCCGTTGGTTCTTTAAAAAAAGCACAGCAAATGAGGTGAGCTGAATCATAACAGCTGACAAATATACATTGTAGTCTCCACAGCCTCAGTGCCTTTTATTCATGTAAATATGTGCATGTGTGCACTACATGCATTAGTAGACATGCATTTTATCTGCTTTAAAATGTTATTTATAAGCTGACCATAAGCTAATATGATCATCTCAAGCAAAGTTATAACTATGAGCACAGAGGCTCCACCCACCTGCTGTTCAAACCCTCTGTTTTCAGGAGGCAGCCAATAAGACGTAAGCACTGGTTCTCAAACCTTTCTTTTTTTTTTTGCATGATTAACTCCAGAAGCCAAAAAAAGGTAAATTTCTGAAGTTTCAATTTTAGTTTGTCTTTTCTATAAAAATAAATAATTATTTGGGATTTGTTTACTCACAAACACCCTAACTACAGTAGCCACCCTATCGTCTGAGAAACACTGGCTTGAAATGAGGGACAAAGGGACCTGCTCTATCGGGTCTGCTCTTCTTTTAATAGATATGCACCAACCTAAATCTGTTTAAATTAAGGGGGCAATGGACAGCAAGTCTTGAAAATTCAACTTGTACCGTGCACAAAACCCATCAGAGGTTATCATGCTTCACCGCTCCGTTAATTATTTCTCACCTCTGGTATTTCACACCTGCCGGGAAATGTCGGCACAGACCCAGCAGCCAGCAGCTGAGCCAGGGCATGATTGATATCTGTGGTTGTTTTACCCGGTCCCTTGCACTACAGGCTTCTTCTGCTGCTGCTGTTTCCCACACGTGTTTCTAGAATTAGTCTCTGCTGATTGTTCGGGCACACCTTTAATGCTTTTGAGAAAAGACAGACTGATGCACATTTAAGTGCCAGAGTTCCAAAGCAGATATGGGCTCGTGAGTTTTCACGATTCAGGTACACCCACTGCTGCACGTGACCTAGCTGACACAGTCACACAGATATTGATTTGCCCTCTTAAATCCACTTCAGTCAAAAGCAAGATGGGGCAGTGGAAACTGTTTAAATGATTATTAATCTAAGACACAGTCTAGCCAAAATGTGGCATTTGCACTGGAACCTAATATATGGCTGCAAGCCAGCACTGAGAACTGTGATGTTTTGTGTCTTACATAAAGTCGAGCAATGTGAGGAAAGAGGTTAGTCAGAGAAGTTGTTGAATCTTTCTCTAGTTTGAATTGTGACCACAGACAGTTTCCTGAGCTTCCAACATTGCTGTCAGCTGTTTCACTGGTAATGAGGTGTTGTTATAGTACGAACAGGCTGTACTCCATGAACACAGAGTCACAGTTTGATGAGTGGCAAAAGTAGACTGTGAATACACAATCAGCTATCAAAACAATCATATTTATGTAGTCAAATGCATTCAACATGAAGGTGGAAAAAGACACATTTCAACCCTTTCACACAAAGAATTTTCCCAGAAGTCCATTGGATTTTTGCATTAAAATAAAATGTTTGTATTAGTGCATATACAACCTATATCCTGAGATATATCATGAAAAGGCAGCAATTTTACAAAGAGCTTTCTGTCTGGCACACTGTACAAATAATTTTGATTCAGATGGATGTCACACTGTTAAGAGGTATTTTTATTTTCTTCCCAGTGTAGCAGATATTGTAGGTTTGTTTTGCCACACTGGTGGGTTAAGTAACATGAAAAGCTGGCGTCATTATATATTTTATGTATATTACCTCTCTGCAGCCAGAGAAGTACTTCTTTATAATGTTCACTGCACTAATCTGTACCTTTTGTCTCCACACTGTGATGGATTTTGCTTGGAGTATTTGTACATTCAGCAGGTTAGAAAATGATTATGTGACCACAAGGAGAACATCTGTCAGAGAAATGAGACTAATGTAGCACTTATTGCCAAGACACTTTTGATTAAGGCTCATTTGCATCTAAACAGTAAAGGCTTGTGGCTGAAATCAGGTGGTAACACAGTTCCTTACCGAGTGCATAGTGTGCTTACGAATTCACACACACACACA
>VUQK01012466.1:17116-41111 GCA_015106715.1 Bujurquina vittata
CCCCCGGAACAATTATTTACACACACTTGCGGGCCCCCGGGGGGCCCCCCCCCCCCCCCCCGTTCTTTTTTTTCCCCCCCCCCCCCCCCCCCCCCCCCCCCGACACCCTACACTCAGTTACATAACCTGCCTGTCTGTTTACATTTTTCATCAGGTCAAATACTGCTGCATAAGAAAAAGCTGCAATTACTGCAAAACACTGCTGCATTACACCCTGTGACAGGACGGCGAGCGAATCTAAAATCATTGACTTATTGACAAAGGCCAAACAGGACAAATTTAAACCGAGCAAGCAGATGCTGCAGACAGGGGTTAAATGGTGCGTTCATGTATTTTTGTAAACATACAGAAACGAGCACACAAGGTCAAGTAAAGGCAATTTTTCTGTGCTGCAGAAGAAGTGCTGATCTGTTCTCCTCGTGGCAGAGTTGCATAAGGGAGGAGTCATCAGCTTTAGAATAACACAAGGAAAATAAATCGTGGACTGGCTCTGTGCAGATCGATTCTGTCGAATGGAAACAAAGACATTTATAGTCGGCAGAAAAACAAAGCCAGCATCACAAGACGATGATTTTACAGCACCCTGAGAGATGTGGTATTTTTAACACTCTGTGGGCATTAAGTGTTTTTGTCAATGTACTAGAAAAGAGCGAGATCATTTAAGCGCACACGATACTTCCCCTCTGCAAGTCAAATATGGGCCTCATAATCATGCACCAAAAATGGATGCTGACCAAGCTTCCCCTTGAGTTAATTATTTCTTACTCTGTGGCTTTCTGCTTATCTGGGACACTGACATGACTTGGAGACATGACTTGAAGTGACCAGAGGATTCCTTCCTAGTCCTTTATGAACCCCTAAGGCATACTGCTTACACATGCAGACACACAAAAATCACCAGTAAGACTACAGAATACAGACACACACTGCTGTTATAGACACACACATATACAAAAACACATATAGTTATATGCCAGTAAGGGGTATTCCTATCATGTCTTGTCACAAAGTACAACCTTTTGAGCCACGACAGTCACAATGACTTCAGCACAGAGACGCACAGGATGACAACTTGATCTCAGGATGCAGCTGAACGCTTTTAACAGATTTAAAACATTGTTGTGTCTAATAATTTCTACCCCCTCAGATTCAATTAGACACAGCCCTGGCACCTCTGTTTCATTGCTATTCAGCTGATGTCAATGATAATGAAAAACTCATTAGAGACAGCTCAGGAAGGGTTCTGACGGTTCTATGCATCAACAGAGGCGAGCCACAGGGAACCACAACAAAATGGACTGATTGATTGAGAGGCTGCTGTGAGTAGAGAGACATATCAAGCCGACTGGAGAATTCAAGTGATGGATGTCTCAGTTGATAAAGCTCACAAAGCTGACTGAAAAAAGTGCAATATCTGCATGCTCACTTAATGAACAGGAGGGAGGCTTCACAGATCCTCTTTAAAGGAGACGGACAAATGATCCTGCTGACGGCCTGCATGGGACAAATAATTGTGTTGTGCCTGTTTTTTTGTGTTTGTTTGGCAAACTGAAATTAAAGGCTTAGAGCGTATAAAAACACTTTGATGTGCTTTACGGGATTAGCGGCCAACTCATCCTTTCATTTGGCACTTTGGAGTAACACTTATGACAGAAATAATCACTCACAACTACAGATGTGTGCAGCGGTTTCCTAATTTTAGCCACACTAGCAATATGGGTTAAAAGAATGGCAATTTTGGTCAGCTGGGAGATCAGTTCACCACTCTGGCACAGATGAAACAACGCAAAAAGCAGCTAGATAGAGGAACTCTTTTTTTCTTTTTACACAAACATTCTCGGCTGTCAGACTGTGTGTCCTGAAAACATTGTGATCCCCTGAGCTGTAAAACAACCATTAGATCCACATTGAGTGAAAGTCTTCAACAGCTGCATGAAGTTTCAATTTGCGATCAGTCAAAAAACGATTCACAAGAAGACATAATAACAATATTTATTGAAAATCTAAAAAAAAATAATGCTTGACTAGACTCAAAGTAAAAGTGCACAGAGGTGGCACAAGCATCAGAATTGAGTATCTTAACCTTATTACCTTATTATAACTGTACAAAATCATACAAAAAGAAAAATAACTATTGTTTTTTATAGTAGTGCCTGTCCATGCTACAGTACTGCTCAGTCTGGGATTTAGTCCATTCTGAGGTGGTTGCTAGGCAAGATCATGCCATAATACATCACGCATTGTGGAAGTTTTTGTGGAAATAAATTAGATGTAATTGTCATGAAATTAGAATGACAGAATGCTTTTCTAAGGTGTTAGAGTTGCATAAACCTTCAAATGGGTCATTTTAATCCATTTGTAGGTGGTTGCTAGGCAACATGATGACAATGATAATATCTGACATAGATAAGAACCTGTGTGCCAATTTTGGTTGCTCAACTGCTCATCGTATAGGAGGCGTTTGCAGGCAAACAAACAGATTGTTTTTAGAGATTTTAGTAAGAAGACAATCACGTACATACTAACACACTGTCACCTCTTCATTTTCAAATGTTACAGTTATTGCAAATTTACGGTTATCATGACCCCCCCCCCCCCAAAAAAGCTATTTTCTAATCAGAATTTTAATATAATATTCTTCTCAATGACCAAAAAATTGTAAATCCTTGCAGCCTAAACTGTTCTTCAAACCATAAACAGTTTTACTGTATGTGGCTGATAGCATTTGGATGAAAGCACCACTGTAACTGCCACAGGGAGCCACATGCAAGGTTGTAGACTTACGTTAATTTACAATCGTCTTTATAATCATATTATGCAAATGCACAATGGGGCTGTTATAAATGTTGATCATTCATTTTATTGGCATTTGCAAAGGTCAAGCTGAAATAAACCGCTTGTAAAAGTTGCTGAGAAAAACTACAAAGTATCTAAAGATCTGTGAGTGGATTTTCTTTTTTCAGTTCACTTTTTCTTGTTTATCAGTGTTTAGTTTTTATTTCAGTGTTAGTCTTTTTAATTATTACAGTGTGGGTATTGTTTATCAGGGAAACATTTCATGACCAGCACTCACCTAGTATTTGTTTTTAATTTTGCTTTGATATGATAACCTTGCTTAGCTCAGTAAACAGTATTTATTCAATTGCAAGCAAGTTAAATGATAATCTCTCTCTAGAAGCGATGACTGTTCTGACATTTGAAATAGGAACATCTGAGAGTTTTTAATGCTCCAGACAAACTGCAACTGGGGAAAAATGCCCCATTTGCTCTTTCGTGAAACCAGACTCCCACTCATGCCTGTGCTCAACCCCTTAATTCTACAGTTTAACTACGTCTAACTTCAGCTAATGGGGTCCAAGTTCAAACAAAGAGGAAAGCGAGGATGACTGAGGTATTACAAGAATGAGCAGCGTAAGGTGAAAAACATGTTTTGACATATTTTGTTGTCTTACTTGGTTGCAAATTCACCAAAGGCCTGACACCCACTCAGCAATTATCAGAATAGCTCGCAGCCAAAGGTAACATTTGTGTTGCAATACAAGGCTTTGCCTGCACAGTACAGTATGTCCCCCAGGATAGAACACAATAAAATGCAATTTTGAAATTAGAATTAATACCATTTATGGGCACAATTCTTTCCTTGGTATTAGCAACCTTCTTGCATGGGTGATATGGCCAAAACGGCAGCATGGAACACCAAAATTAAATTATGTAACATCCTGCTGATAAACCTCAAAACACCAACAGATCTTTAGAGCAAATATAGCATAACCACTCAAGTCAGTTTAGCAGCGCAGAGATATTGACAAGTGGAGTTATGTTCCAGATTTCAAAATCAATATGAATTCTCCAAAGAGAGATCCTCTGGGTCAATTAGGTGAATAAGTCACTCCCTGATGAGTTACACAGCGAAGGTTCAGTAAATCTAAAAGATTTTTAACCAAACACACTGTAAAATTGTGAGAGAGAAGAGATCTATTTGTGCAGGTGAGGAGGAGTCCTCCTCGGGGAAGAATTTGTAAATGAAACTAAACCTGTGAATACGCCCACACTCAGACAAAGGAGGTCACTCAGGTCTGTTATACAGGCTTACAATGGTGCATTGGAAAATTACCACAAGTTATAAAACATAAAGCACCAGGAGAGACTCTCTTTAAGCACGGAGCAGCTGTATTTCCATGTATATATAAAAAGATGCCACTGGGAAAAGGGGAAGTTTTTCAAATGGAAAACAGAAGCAGTCTTAGAGAGTTAAAACCTAAACATGACTCATAAGGAACAATAATAGCACCTGTCACAATGCAAACAAAATAACCAAAGGTTTTTTTAAAAAAAAAAAAAACTCTGACAAATAATGAATAACACATGACAAATCATGATACAAAACACCCTCTGATCCAACGCTTGAGACACAGACTTTAATCTGTAGAGCAGCGGAGCATTAAATGTGTGATCAGTGAAGTGATATTACACTTTGGTTGAACATTTTAACTCCACTGGAGGCACAATGAAGTGACAAGGGAGGCTCCAAAGCAGCAAGCAACATTACCAGAGAGAATAAAAAAGAAAAGAAAAAAGAGGCAGCAATGACTGGTTCCTCAGCCAGCAGTGACAGGCAACCACGTGATTTTATGTACATCAAAGATCTGAGAGGTTGGAAGGATTTCAAGTACTTGTGTTCAAGGACTGCATATTTCTGACCACACTTTCTGAGAAAAACACATGAGCTTATGTTTCTTTCTCAAGCTCATCTCTAACACCTCGTCTGATGTTCTCTAGGTATTTATGACACATGTTGCAAGCTATTCAAAAGCTTCTCACGCAGAACGCAATATGTAATTCCTGAGCACATTTGCGCTGTAACCTACTGCACACACCACTTCTGCGTACTACAAGTTAAAACAAGAGATATTTGCCTATCACGCCGGCAATAAATCGGGATGCGATAGATTCTGTTTTTACACAAAATACCGCTGGGTATTCAAAAAACACACATTCGCCACCCACACTCGCTGTTTTGGTTTAAAAGACTCGCTTAAATCTCTCTCAACACTGTCCTTCATCAGAGTTGGCTTTAATTAATCCCACACACTGCTATTAAAAAAAATAAATCAAAGGAAATTCTGATTCATATCGTCAATTCCTAATTGTGGCTGTGGGTATGGGCTGCAATGACTTTGCGTTCACAGCCTGCAGAGATTCAGAAAACACAAACAGTCCTGCTAATGATTTCACACTATTATAATAATTTAAAGGTGATGGTGAGGGCCCTAAGAAATGGCGAAATGCATCAACAAAAGGAGAGAAGGATTGAAATACTTCTACAAATCCTTGTTTCACGAGACGACCGATCAACCTAACCAAACACAGATTTCAGTGTGTCACCGAAACCAAAACAACTCTCTTGATTTTCCTCATGTAAAGCAGCATTAGATGCTTCCTCCTCGCCACGATTATGCTGCTGACTGGAGCTACCGTCACCTTTCACATACTAACATCGGGCACTTTTGACTTGCTTGTAATTCACGCTTTGTCACATCTGACAGCAGAGCTATTCCTCTGTTCCTGCGCTCGGGGCACGTTTCAGCTCAGAGTCATTTGAGAGACACTGGCAGCACACACACACACACACACACAAAAAAAAAACTTTAATGAACAGTAATACTTCAAGCATCTCCATCGTTGCAATCATCAAAAATTATACAATGCGCCCACAGAGTGAGCGAGCGTGCGTGGGTGGACACAGTACACTGTTTTTATTAATCATCAAAACCTCCGTAGGTTGATAGATGATACAAGTGTTAATTAATTTCTCATAAATATACAGGGGGAAGATTATCATTGATAAACTGCAAAACATTTCACAACACAATCCAAGAGTACAGCATTTCATATTAGGTCAACCTCAGGGGGATTTCACATCAGTAATACTGAAATATTTTCATCATTGCTATTGCCTGTTTTTGCCCATGAATGCATCTGCACCATAAGAAGATATTTTAATAGTGTCGTGCCTGAGAGCTATTCAGAATTTAATGAGGAGGAATTATTTGGCTTCTTCCTAGGTATGATAATAGTTACAAGTTACTGTTATTACAAAAACACATCTGAGCTGTGCCAAGCCTTTAAAAACAACAACAAACTCACCTTCCAATTTAACAGAGGGAGAGGAGCGAGAGAAAGAAAGAGAAAGCAGTAAACACAGCAAAGCCCAGCAGCAATTTCAAATTTTCACTGGTGGTGTGTTTGGTGAGAGTACCTGTATCAGAAACTTGTTCTGACTACTAACACACAGAAAATCACTGTAATACAAGACTATTAGAGCATGGCCTGAGTAAAAAGCAGGGATTAGCCCGACCTGTTTCTAAAAGAGGTCTAACAACAGTCCCCCTGAGGTACAACCGACTCATCCCCAGGTCCTCAACAGTTTCTTGTAAACAGGTCTTTCTTTCCAGCAGCACAGCACCTTGATTGACTCCGCTTGAAGCGCTTTTTAAAGAGCAAGCCTGGCCAAATTACACACATACACACACACGCGCGCACACAGAAGCTTAGCCCATTATTGTTTGTTTTGTGATGTCTCCATTTCTGCCTGTATAAAAATTTTCTAACCTAATGCAAAGGAGGTGAAAAGAGGGTCACTTACGATCAAGGGGAATTTATGTGAAAATTGAAATATTTAACCATATTAATTTGGAGAGAATGTTCATGTTGTTATCTATGCCAAATATTCACTCTCCGGGTTTCTAAATGCTCAGCTATGTTTGCCATCTAGCAGCAAATTTGTCTGAGCAAGTAGCGTAAAGTGAGTGCAAAGATACTAGTAAAAATCTGATAGCTGGGTGGGTCACTAATGGTAATCTCCTGCGTGTTTTTCACACAGTCATTTGAATAAATCTTAACATGGGATTCTTTTTTTTTTTCTTTTGTTTTTTTTGGTGAAGTAAGGCAAACACATGCCTACTGAGCAAACACTGACAGATGTTACTGCATTAAACAGAGGCTGGACTATATGAAATGTGAAGGACTACATAATGTAGGCCAGAAAGAATCAACAAAAACAACCATTTCTTTCACCTTATAATCTTGTTCATATCTAAAGGGAATAAAAAAAACAAAACAAAAAAAGAATTATGAAGTAGAAAGGAGGCAGGGAGGAGATGGGAAGATTTCACTTTTGTTTTCTTTACACTTTACTGGTAAAGATAAGTATTTACAGCACACAAAGTCATTAAAACAATTTTTAAAAAAAGAAGGTGTGTTGGTTGTTGAACCAGTCAAGATTGGGTGTATTGAATCCTGTGACTTATTTTGTTGTTGTGAGTCAACATTAACACAACAACCTAAACCCCAAAACAAGTTTCCTTATCCCACAGCGGGACTGCCAATTATCCCAAGGACACACAGCCCGGCTGAAAGAATCCCAGTCCAGAGTACTTTTCATACTTTTGATTGTTACATACCACAAACTGAATTTCATTCCTCTGTGTCATTATGGGTTGGCTAGAAATCCCGAGAATAAATGAAACTAAAGCTACCTGCATGGTTTTGGACCACTAGTGGTCAGTGAAAAATCGCTCTAATCTGCGCACTTTTAGTGAGAATGCATATATTCACAATGCAAAGATGGGAATCCATGTGAGATTTTCACCACATCTCTGCTTTTTTCAACAACTCTGACATCCCGTTCCAGTCTATTTCCCCAATCCTATCATTTCCTATACAAACGCTGCATCATATCGGCTAAAGTCTGTTTTTATTTTCCTCAAAGACGATTCCCCTTAGCTGCCTGACTGACAGCTGTGTGTGCATGCATCATTATCTCCTTCACAGAGCCTGTCTGTTGCCATAGCCTGTGGCAGACCTCAATCACCCAGTATTAGAAATGACTCCGGTTTCTGCAGAGTGCACTGCTTTTGCCTGCTGCAGGTGATCCACACACATTATATGAGCCAGTCGGATATAGGTGAACCGGAATATCTGTAACTACAGACGTGTTAAATCAGATACTTGTGTTTATCTGATTTAGCCTGCAGAACATGACAAGACATAATCAGATGCTGATAATGTTCCTGTTCCTGGAAGCAGAGGTTATGGCGGGCCAATAAATGGAAGAGAAATTAGAATAAAGCTTTAAAAAAAGATGAATAAATGCTCTATAAAGAACCCTACGCTTACTGAGAAGCAGCTCGGGTCTGAACGTTTAATCAA
This sequence comes from Bujurquina vittata, assembly GCA_015106715.1. Classification (NCBI taxonomy): domain Eukaryota; kingdom Metazoa; phylum Chordata; class Actinopteri; order Cichliformes; family Cichlidae; genus Bujurquina; species Bujurquina vittata. The sequence goes on from VUQK01012466.1 coordinate 25,328, forward strand.
GAAGGAATAATTGCCATCTTTTTGTCATATAAGCTCATCCTTTTATTTTGTGTGGGCAGTCGCAATTTAGTAAATGCTAAACAGGAATATTACAATGTTTAATTTGAATTTAGCTGACGTTTTAAATGCTGGTCAGGTCTGCAGCGTTAGTCTGTGGTTTCAGCATACAGTCAGGTAATAAGATCCACAATAGAGGGCCTATGCTAATGCCTTTTTAGACAGTGCAGTAGATAAATCATGTTTATAGATTGATATCCTCCTCTATGGCCTCTGTGAATATAACAAGATTGCTTCCAATTGCATCTAAATATGAGCTTTACGCATGCAAACACACTGCATAATAAAATACCGCACACACAGATATGGAATAAAGAGTCTCGCTTGCCATTTCAAACTACAGCCCACCACACTGGCTATTATCTGGTGTTTATATTCTAATATGTGACTATACTGTAAAATGCTCTTTCTTTGTGTTAATCCTGACAATTTGTCAAATTTAAATCCAGCAGCACTGCGCAGAACACATCAATTCAAAGTTAAATTAATTTTGGCCCCCCCTCCTTTTGCTGCCTGTTTTTGACTTTCTCCCACTCTCCTGCTTCTCCTATCTATTTCTCTTTCCCTTCTCTAATAACTATGTGAGCGGCAGCAAATGTAATTACAAAGAGGTGGGGTTGGGAGGGGGTGTGTGAATGGGAGGGTATGTGTGTGTGTGTTTGAGGTTGGGGGGGGGGTTGCTATGCATACACAACAAAACGCAACATTAAAAAGCTATTATCAGAAAAGGGAACATTTTGGCAGATATATGGCAGAGGGCAGCTCCCGCCATATGTTTGCGGAGATGGGGACAACAAGTCAGGTAGTAATTATCAATCATCATCAGGAGAAACTGTCAAAAACGCTAGGCCGGGTACGCTCTGACTAACGTTGCCATGGAGACAAGCCCACATCCGTGTAAGTGTGTGTTTACCAGGACATTAAAAATATTCTCCCATATTTTTATCTCACACTTATAAAATCATGTAAATCATTCTCTTAGCTTGCAGAGTCATGAGGGTCCGGGGTGTATGTGTGTGTGTGTGTGTGTGTGTGTGTGTGTTAAAGATTTCCTGGCAAGTCTCAAGAGATTTTTTTTAGGGATAAAACTGAGGAAAAAATTCAGTTAAGGTTATGGTTTTTGGTTGTACACCAATTTCCTTGCCTTCAGGTTTTTGGCATTTTAGGAATTACAATTAGCAGATGTAAATGGAATATTCTCACCATAGTAATGTAATAAGAAAAATGTGTGCATATGTGTGTGTGTGTGTGTGTGTGTGTATTTGCCAGTAATGAGCTCATTTCTGCAACCATGCTGTCGCTGTACACAGACTCTCCATTCAGACTGTCATGTTCATATTCCTCAGCCTAGGAGAGAGGACTTTCTCCCAAACTATCATGACTCTGTCAGTTTAAATTTTACATATTTCACTCTCCCTTTTTTTGCATCGCCTACTTCAGCTCCCCTTTTACATGCACGACATGCCTTTCAAATCAAATGTCACTACTTGCTACACAGGCTATTCATTCCCAGAACAGTGCAAGTGTGACTTTTTGCAAAATCACACATGAGGAATGTTTCTGGACTGTTTCCAAGCGTTTCTATCGACAGTGGTTCCTTCAGATGATGCTTTTCATATGAACTCAATTTATTACCCTTCCAGAAATCTGGATTTATTTTCACTTAAAACAAGCTCTGAAAATTAAATACATAAGCAAGTAAACATAAAAGCAATTTAAGGGAAACTGGTGTAAGTGCCATATGAATTTTCCTGCTTTATTATGGCAATCATTTGGAAAAAAAAGGGGGGGGGGTAGTGTTCTTAATTCATTATTTGTGCGCCGTTGTGCATGCTCCCCCTGGGGAGAAGCAACATTACTCTTTCATCAGATCAAATGAAGCGAAGCCATGCCGTTCCAGGAAGAGCCAATTAAACAGTTCAAAGAAGTTTATTATTGCGATGGATTATGAAATCATTCTCATCGGATTCATTGGGGTGTGTGTTTCAACAGGGGTGTGAATGTGTGTACTTTAGCACTGCGCAAACTCATAAAGGCTGTCGACTCGAGCTTTCCATTTGCAAAGTAAACAGAGAATTATGTTACAATGTTATACGTTTTACAAGGGAAAACTCACAAACTTCATTTATAGTCAAAATAAGCTGTGAGTACAGGAAGAAGAAAATTTCTTCCTTCACTCCTAATTCTTTTCTTTCATTTATCCACCTCATGTGATTGCCTCATGATGGTAGCGTCACCTGTTAAGTACTTATTAACAGTGGGTTTAATCTTAACCCAGAGCCACTGACTGACACACACACTGAGGAATGCAATGACCTCTGACCCAGGTGAACTAAATAATATGATTTATCTCGAGACCCACATGCACTGTATAATTATAAACGAAAAAAAATAAACAGATTTGATATTGGCTCAAATCCAGCGAGGCACAATGCCTTTCTGTGTTGATTTAAACTGTAATAAGTCATAACGCTGTTTTTCCGTCAGGACAAAAACACTACAACACAATAAAAGCTGTAAATATCTGACAAGTGAACATGTCACCTCAGCTTTTTACTGTGCCAAAGTGTTGGCAAGAGCTCTTAATGGCCATTGTTCCAGGAGAGGAAATTAAAAAATAAATCCCATTTTGTAAAGAAATGTTAAGAGCACGCAGAGGGACTGTCCCAAATACACACACCCCGTTGTTCCACGAGTGGCAAATGTAAAACAGAGTCAAAGTTACATAATGTGGAGGATTTGCTAAAAACGGGATAACCTTCAAACGCTTCCACATCATTGATACTGACAGACTGCAGCAACAACTCAGTAGGAGTGGGGCTTTAAAAAAAATACAGTATTTCAATTTGGCTTTTGGAGGGAGGGAGAGAGAGAGAGAGAGACAGAGGGAGGGAATGGGGGGGGAGAGAAAGAGAAGGAGATGAAAGGGAGCAGTGGATAAGCTTCAAGGCTTATCCTATTCATTACTGGAGGAAAAAAAAAATCATAGCATCGACCTATAAATAAATGAATGCCAGGATAAACACGAAGCCCATACATCAATAAAACATATGTATTCTAATAGATCACGCTCTAGTTACACTTGATGGGATCGAGTCAGCCAATGAGCCCAATCATAGGGACTTTATCATTCTGAAAAGCTACACAGCATTAGGCCGTGGTGATTATAAATAATCATCATTCTCATTACAAAATAGACCAATGGATATTTTCATGTTTGTTCTCTTTTTCCCCCCCTTGTTTATATGCTACTGTATTTTAGGGATTCAAATTAATTCTACAATCTACAAACAAACAAGTTAAAAAAAAAACAGGACATGCTATCTTCTTTCTTTGTATTTCCTGTTTGGAAAGTACTTGCATATTCATAGAAAAAAAAAATTAACACATTTGTAAACAAATGTCTAAAACAGCAGCCAGCAGAGCCACTGTTTAAGCACTCTCTTTTCCAAGAAACATCTGGGTCACTTTGGAGAAAAGGAAAAAACCAAAAAAAAACCAAAAACTGGAAACATCAATCACATTCACCACATAGTGCATAATCCTCACTTTGCTGCCGTCATGTATCAGCAGTGTAACAATGATTTCTGACGTCACTTAAAGTTACACAAGCACCTTTTAGGGAAACAGTCTGCAACAAATGTCTCCACCCACACAGATATATTGAACACTTAAACCCGACTAAAAGGGTGCATTCAGAAGATGTTTCCACACCAAATTCACCGGAGTCAGACTCTGTAAACAGTGTTTTCAGTTACACACATGAGTCAGACTTACTCACTCCAGGTTGCAACATGCTACTCTGTACATTTTTTACTGGGGAAATTCAGAAGTTGTATCACAACTCACATCTGGAGTTTATGAAAATGTGATTCTCGGTGTGTTGTTTTATTGTGTAAATATCAACTTGCTGGATTTGAACCTTGCTCAGCATTTGACACATGTATTAATGGAGTAATCATTTAAGCCATTATGAATGAGGTCAAGCTGACCTCTTCAGCTCAAGAGTAAAGTAATTAATAAAAAGCTTTGCAGTATAGAAAAAATAAATCACCTTCACGTTGTCTTAGTTTATAAGTATAGAGGAGTTTAAAGAACACTTGCTTGTGTCTTAATGTGTATATTAAATATAATTTATTTACCAGATTTTGTTTTCTTTAATTCCTGGAAGCTGTCAACATGAAAAAATTTGCACATGCATGTTGCAACACACTTGTTATCGGCAATCATTTGCACTGAGCATTTCATCATTTTATTATTTTTTTTCCCCACTGTTAACATCTTGTGGTTCTGCTATTACAAGTAGAAGCCAGTCTGAAGTCATTCCTTTGTGATGCATTCAAAGACACTGCGAAATCCGACATGTGAGAGTTTGCCCCTTCATTTAACACTGCATTCATAAACTACAGAGTGCTGACAGGAAAATTTAGCCTACAGAAAACTGCACAGGAAAAAGAATAATAAGGTTAACTTCGTTTGATTTTAAATTGTTTATGGGTGGTAACTTTGAAATCTGAGATGTCAGAGTTTTACTAAATGCAGCAAAAAGGGGAGATTTCCAGACAGTCACTTCTGGCAGCTGCAATAACATGTGATGGCAGTGAGAAAATAAAATGGGGACTTAATATTTCACTATAGGATCACCTGTATAAAAGACGCTTTATGTTTCTCTAAACCAATTTTCATTGACACTGCATTAAAATCAAATTTATGTTTTTGTTGATACGGAGCTCTTACTTTATGACAGATTAACAGCAGCCCTTTACTGTTTTATCAACCATTCAATATTTGATTGATGGTTATTTCTATCATCTTTCTGGAAAATAACTGACTACATTAAAATACAGTATAAACATTCAACTATGCAGAGCAGGTGACAGTTTCCCTCTCATTATGCATAAATATTCACCACCTGTCAGAGTCAGAAGTAGCATGAGTGTAGGGGCAAACCCCGGGTGCAAAATGAGGACTGCCCCCATGCTCAGTGGATATAATGTGCTTTAAACTATAGGTCACATTTGCTAGTAAATCAATTGGTACAATACTGAAGTAAGACGTGGGTGTCCTTTCTTCCCTAGTAGTCATTTATCCTCCATCAACTGCTTCTCTGGGAAACCTTTGGACTGGAAATAACAGCTCCATATCTCCGATAAGCTTGTTGCCCAAAGCCAGATACTTATTTATCTGTTCGATTGCTATATGTGCAGACCTGGTGTGTTACTGATGACATAATAGGGATAATCAGAAAAAATTGTGCCTTATTCAACACAGAAGTCATGCTAATGCTGCTGATGCCACTGGAGAAAAGTGCTTTTAGTTATAATAGCGCTGTAGCATTGCCGTGCCATGCATACCAGACACATTAGATATGATGAAACACAAGCTAAGTATGTATTAAAGCTATTTGTGAGTAATTTAGAGCTAATAATGTAAAATATCTATATCTTTCACATCTTAAATCACATTTTTCTTTACACAAGGACATGGCAATGTGCGATGTCATGTGTAAGCGGTCTCTCACCAGATGTTCAGTTTGTTTTTATATACAGTTCGTGTCCTGATTATGAAATGTTGCTATACAGCCACAGCCTGTGCTCTGTTCTCCTCTAAAATCCTCCTCTATGGCCTCTGTATACCATGACATATGGACAATGAAAAATTCATGGGCCGTGGTTAACACAAATCTGCAGAGGAGATAGGAAAACATGAGCTTAGCAAGCAATTTGCCTATTACATTAACAGACGGAGCTGTCGTGGGACGATATTGGCATATGCATATTTCATCTAATCAGATTTCATGTTTAAAGAGCAGTGAGAAAGTGGTTCAAGTTGTGGAAACAATGACATCATGCTGTATGTTCATCTGGTGACTGAGCCCAATCAAGCAAGAAGGACTCAATGTTTTCAAAGATCGTATCTCAAAAAAGTGCAGGTTCAGGATTTTAGGCCGTTTGCTTTCTATAGATTTACTAATTTTTTCCTCAGTGTATGTCAGTGTCAGTTCAAATGTTTGGTTTTTTCTGTCACACACAGATTCTGCTTACTCTGACATGCAGAAAACCCCTCTTAAAAGCACACAAAGCTCAACTAAATACAGCCAGAGATGCATTAAACTAGCACACACACACACACACACACACACACACACACACCAGTACAAAAATAGACTATAAAATATTGTGTGTGATTGGTGCATCTGGACAACGTTAATATATTGAAGCAATAAATTGGTTTTTTTGTTATTTTACTTCACCCACCCTGGAGGATTACAAAAAAAGGATTCCAAAGGATTGCAATGATTTTAATAAAAATCAAACGAGCACTGAGTGAGACATATTTCAAACAAAAACAAACTGAGCTGAGGATGAAATATATAGATTCTGTGCCAAGACCTGGAGAATATAGGATAAATGTGAGAGAGCGAGATGAGAATGAGGAGGAGGAGGAGGGTAGCTCCTCTCAACTGCTTTGCTTCAAAAGTGATTGCCTCACTAACTCTCAGAATACTGTTGATTTAAGCAATGTGCACACCAGGAGTGTTAGGTTTCTGAGGGGGGTGGAAAAAAGGGAGTGGAGAGGAAGGTCAGCAGTTTGGAAACATAACTTGAGAATCAGAGAAAACGGGAGAAAAATGTTGCTTGTAATATTTTCCTAAACAGACGGCCATCTTGTTTAAATATATCATATACAGCACCTCTAGGTCGAGCTTACAAATGTTTATGTTATTGCCTTGTAGCACATACAGTGTCCCTGCCAAATTAATGTGAGTAATACTCAACATAACCGTGACAGCTAATAACAAAAACCTGACCCTTGTCATCTGTCATTCAGCGCTATTTCTAGCTATTTATGGCTTTTTTTTCTCAAGGCATTTTATTCCAGCATAGTATGTCATTACTCTTAGGTTTATATAAGACATTGTTTTTTTCTTTTAGTGTGTCAGTACGCACACAATAAGTAAAAATATCTGCACTGGAAAGGTTTAATGCACAACTTATATTTCCTGTTGTACCACTGTGCAGTGTGAATATTACATTCCTTCTGGCAAGAAATTAAATTGGGGACACAAAGTAGCATGGGTATAATCAATCCACGTTGGCAGAGAATGCATGATAATTATAAACAAAATCTGTGTCATTCCCCGCGAGGAAAGCAGCTGCAGGGGTGACAGGCAATGCTGAACATGAATATGGATCACAGGACTAAAGATCTGGTAACTGACGCAACCTCAGTTTTGCTCAAGCTGGCTCAAAAGCAGGGAAGCTGGTAGCAACGTGGATGAAAAAAACATGAGAGCACGGACTCAGTCAGATAAAGCACAGTTTCAGATAAATGCCACCAATACACCAGGAATAACTCTGTACTGCTGCCACTGAGTAAACTCAAAGCGAACACAGAAGAAATGAAAGTCACTGTATAGACAACAGCAGCCCAAGCACGTTAATGTTTCATTATCATCTCCTTAAACACAGATAAATGAGAATGAGAGTACACTAAACATGCTCAAATAAAATAACATATGCTGCTTATTAAATAATCATCCCCTACATGATTATGTTGTACATGCACATATTGTAGTGCTCTGCTGAATCCATAACCAGGATGCCAAGAATAGACTGGATTTCACCACCATCTGATGGCTGCATTTCACACAGTTCTGTCCCAAAAAGCTCGGTGAAACTCTGCAATGCCACTTTTTTCTTTTTTTTTTTAAATTTTGCCTGAGCCCTCTCGTCTTCCCTGCCCCCTGAGGTAGCTTGACACACTTTCATGAATTAGCCTAGACAAGACGGACAGCTATTACAGCTGCCACAGCAGATTTGGCTGAATCCAAAAGGTCAGAATTAGCATTGAGGGAAGCACAGGAAAAAAAAAAAAGTCCTAAAATTGTTCCCCAGATCAATTTCAAACATTTTAATATTTCACTGCAGCATAGTATTCCTCCTTACGTGTCCACAGTGCTAGTATTTATCGTAATAAAGTTGGATTTAATATGGCGTTTATAGCCGCTTTTTCATATGGAGCCCATAAATGGGAGAACTTTACTCAGCATCTGTGTATATGTGCAAACACTCGTGTGTGTGTGTGTGTGTGTGTGTGTGTGTGTGTGTTTAGGCCTATAAGTAAGACGCCCTTGAGGCTTTAACTCACCTGCCAGAGTGAAGGAAATTACTTAGCTCTGCTGTTTTGAAACAAATCACAATCAAGTCTCCTAGCAGCAATTCAAGCAGAAATAAAACGCAGCTTCAAAACTAGTAAACCCTTAAGTGAAGAACATTAGAAATCTGGTTGCCTTAGTCAAAAAAATAGTGGAATTCCTTTAGGCTATGAAAATAAACCTTTAGCTTAAATGTGGCTCACAGAGGAATGGTATTATTGAGCCAAGTGAATGAGCAACAGCCGCCACAGGATGTTAGCGTTACTATTCATAACTTATTTTCCTATGCCTAAAACCGTTTTCCCTTCTGGTCTCACCTCTGCTGCTCTCTTAAAATGCAATTACCTACTGGCAAATTTACAGGAAAAGAAAAACAATGACTTTTGACCAGAGGAGTCGTTACTGTGAATGTCAAACCGATGCTGCTCAAGAGCCCGCTGAGCAAATGAGCAGAGGAAATATATATAGAGAGATGAATCACATTATTCCTTTGTTTTAGACTAACTCAGGGTTAATACAATGTGTGGATTAAGAGAACCCAGGAAGGCGCATTGTATGGCAAACAGACATGTTCCAGCACTTCAAGACTCCTCACCGGAAACACTGAATGCTTTCCATAGGTGTGACTGATGAGGATGTTTGAACAGTGGATCCTAAATAAAAACAAACATACTGAAAGGATCCTGAAAAGCAAGGGGGGAAATGAACCGATTTCTCTTTTAGTTCTAATTCTGTAGTGTAAACTCAAAAAAAAACGCTGATCACAAATACTTTCAGTTTCAAAGTAAAGGCCAAACAGAGGAAATAAACAAGGAAACAACTAAACAACTAAGCAGCATCCTATATAACAAATATGTCCTAAAAAGCAGGGAACTCTGTCATTTAAACTTTTGAGCGCACAGAACTTCTGGCATAATTTCTGGTTTGTCAGCACCATTCAAACATGCACACTTTTATATATTCATTGCATAATAAACTGCACAGTCGCACTCGGCTGTTTTGCTTTTTCTTCCTCAAGCATGGCTCCATAAACCTGACAAGATGACAGCGCCGGTGACAGGTCTCACTCATGTTCTCGCTAACATTTACTCGACTAACGCTGCTCTGGTGATTGCTCTCTTTATGGCACGTCGCTCAAAGCTTAGTTAAGCATTTAACTGACAGTTAAGGCAAATGGGCTGCATTTAACTTTTTTCCCCCCTTCAATATTCAATCCAGTGATTTTGGCAAGTATTTGGCCAATACTGACACCAAGTACTGGCCCAGCTCATCGCTAGTTTTACATTTTCAAGAAAAAAAATAAACAAAAACCCAAATCTTTGTACTTATTTAACAGCTACAATAGCTCTCCAATGATTTAACACCATCATACTACAGGGAGAGAAAATAAAATCAATGCAGCAGAGCCAATGATACCGTCTTATTCTCCTTTGTGCCAAAATCTGGCACCAACATTATCCGCAATGCAAATCAGCAACTGAGAGTTTGGAAATTTGGGTCTGATACAAAGGAACCACACAGAAAGATAAGCTCAGTTCTTTCTAACTCCACACCCCCAGATGTGTTTTTGTCATTTTTAGACTTCACATTCAACAAGTCAACTGAAGTGATATCACTTTAATGTTTAAACTCACACTTCCTTAAAAAAAACATGCCCTATTGAAAAAAAAATGCCTTGTCAGAAAGCCAAGCAGAGCTGTTTTTCTCAGCTCATTAAATCCTATATTTTTTCATAGCACAACAGTGTTTGGCATGGGAACCAAAATAATTAATTGGTTATGTTTTCTTTGTCCTCTGATGGACTTCATTTTGATAGGCAGCCCTTAACAAATTAAAATATTAAATGAATTAAAGTACCTTTTCACCATTTCACAATTTTCACACAATGGAACTAAATTACTTGGCCCAAAACGCCAATTTCCCACTAAAAGCAGACTTGAACAAATGGCCTGGGTAACCAAAATGACATAATTGGGAGTTTGAGATGAACCGTACTGTGAGAATGAGTTTTGAGAGCATGCGTATGTTCAAAGTACAGGACATGATGAGTCTGATGTTTCACGGGCCAACACTCAAAATTCCATAAATTGCCACTATAATAGCTGCTGGCATTCAAAATGAGCTAGAATGATGATGTATCTAAAGGCTACGATCAAATCTCTGACTGCCACACTCACCGAACTCGTCACAGATGCTCTCGTTCTGCAGCAGGGTGGGGTGTTCGAAGGTGTCACGGCAGTACAGGATCCTCGTGCTCCCACCCAACGCAGCAATGCCGCCCAACGCCAGCACCGTGTGGTCTATGAGCAGAGAGGACGGCTGCTCTCTGAGCCGTGCCAAAACTGAACGGTAACGACAATACTGGGGGTAACTGAGGACTAAAACCTTCCGCCCATCTTCTTCCTGGCCTGAAAAACACAAAATACAGAAAAACAGTTAGAAGGGCCACAGAGATTATACATACTTTCAATTGACATTGAACAGTAGCAATTTTGTTTTTAAGTGCTCCTGTAAGGGTTGTAGAGAATGGCAGCACTTAATTTTTACAGAACACATCCACTCTTCCATTCCTCTTCAGGTTTTACGACTTTATTCCCTCTCATCAATCATTATTTGGCTACTTTTATATTCAGGCACATCTACTGCCAGTGTGCTGTGAATATGATAATATTTGTAATCTCAGACTTTGAGTTTGCCCTTCTGAAATTGTATTTGATTCACAATAAATCCAAGAAGGATAAATAAGTAAGCCAACAGCACAAACTTTATATTGTATTTTATTTTAATGCATTTTCAGTAATTCAGGAGAAGCGCCACACCTGCACGGTTTTTCGGGAGTAAAAACACCTCAATTTCCGTCTCTCTCTCTTTCACAACACCTATTCATCCCTCTTGCGATCCGATCTCTCATCACAGTGATTTCTCTCTGTGTATCAGGAAACGCATCACATTAAGGAAGCAAGATGCTCGAGCGCTGCTGTTTCATTGTGACTTTAAATAGTCTTCATGAAAGTTTCACATCCTTTCTTTGTAGTAATAACACATTTCACCAAACTGACAGGATGCCTTTTCATGAGTACTGTGAAAACATACGATGCTGCCGGGCTGCATGTTCGAAATGCATGGCATTCATAGCTGCTTGGGTGACTAGAGGAATGTCAAAACAATTCCAGATGCCTTCTTTTTTTTAATAAGTAAGGTCAAGGCTGGAAATTCTCACACAGCTATTTAAACAAGGCTGGTGTGAACGAATCTGTGCAGGTATCTGTGTACAGCCACTCGCTGTTACAGTTTTCCATCCTGCTTCCAAAGCCACACTCACTGTTTCACTCAGGTGATAGAGAAAACTCCCACCGGAGCCAGACTTTACTTTTGCGCAATTAACATTCCATTTATAGTGTGTAAGTTTGACTAATGCATTATCACCTGTGACAACTGACTGGCAGAGAAACCGCTACTGTTATTTGGAGAACCTCAGAGTAGGAAGTGCACACTGAGCTGACACAATAAACCGCCATAAAAACCCAGGAAGATACGCTGGTAGAGAAGCGTACAGTCAATATTACACCGACACCTTGTAAGAACCTAACTAAGATTCTACACTGCTTTTAACTTTCAACTTCTGCTGATGGTGCTAGATGATTGTTAAAGGATCACCACAGGTTTCACAATTCACCCCGAGGGTGCGTGATTGTGCGTATGAAATTTCAGAGCAGTCCATCAAAAAGTTGTTTAGATATTCAAGTCTCGACCTGAGTGCTGGGGCGATGGACAGAATGGCATTCTCGGCTAATAAAATACTGTCAAGTCACTGCTGAACAGTAACAAGTGGAAGCATATAATGATACAGCGAGATAAAAAAAAAGTAAGACAAAGTCATACAAATACGGTGCTCTGCGTCACAGGGATGACGACTTACTACAGGAAAAGAAAGCCACTAAAACCACTTACACACACAAGGGTTGATATGCAGTGCTCTGTAAAGTGTGTTGGATTTTATTTATTTATATTTATGACATTTCTCCTTCATAATGATGCTGAAGTAATCCTTTTTATGTTGTTGATGTTATGCAACTACCTGGAAGTTGGCTGTTGAGGTTACAGGTTACTTGCGGTGATTAAAATGACAGTTTTCATGTTTAATTAGAACGGAATGTATCTCCTGCCACCCACATATCCGATATATGATCTTTAACTAATTACATGCCCAGTTATTATTTTTAATGCAGCAGGAGACGGTTGAGTAAGGCACTTTAGTGAAGAAATATTACATATCAGCCAAGCTGAAGCAACAGAGGCATTTCCTGCTTTTTAAGAACAATATCTTGTGTTTCCTGTTGGACTGCTTCGTAGAATCTATGCCATCAAAAACCACTAAATGGAAACGATCTGACTATATGCAGAAGCTCTGGCTTTACATCAAATTACTTTGTATAATATACAATCACCAGGGTTGAGAGTGGACATGCCAATGTTTCCAGTGAACTGCATGCACAGTACTAGTAACTGCAACAAAGCATTTTGATATGAGTGGTGCTCTCTCTCACTCACACCAGAATGAACAGCTGCTATGAAGTGTGTGCTGTGCACGTGATGCACTATAAACAATACAACTCCTTGGTTCAGTTGCAGCTATCAACAGTATGGTTGGAGCATGTCCATATAAAACATTTTTCATTTTTATAAATAATTTTTACAGGAATTGTGCCTGCCAGATGTGAAAAAGAAAGTCAGTCACATCAGCAATAAATTTGAGAAGTTACATCGACTTAAAGCACCTGGGGCTGTATGGACGGCAGGAGGGGAAGGGCTACTCAAAAAAAAAAAAAGAACCCAAAAAAAAAAGAACAGCTAAAAATAGCTAAGAGTAGGTTAAAATGAATGTCAACTTGGTTTCCAGCTATGAGCCCTGAATGTGAAATGATTCACTTTAATCTCTGTGAACTGAACTTTAAGCTAGCTCTTATGAAGTCTCAGCTTGCACAACACTGAACTTCATGTGCAGCTTTATGTTCCAAATAATGAACTAGGTATGCCAATTATAGCTGCTTTCATTTCAACTTTCGAAATGCCAAAGTATACATTTTCTAATGTAATGTCCTCATTTTTCTGAAAAGCAGTTTAAAAAAAAAGGACAATATATTACCCTGCTACCAGAGAAACAGCAACTGCTCGCATCCAATAAACTGCAGCTATTGAATTTTCACTTACTTAGAGTAATAGTAGAATGCAGAAAAATAGCAAGATTGAGACTGACTAATAGTTTCAGCTCTAAGATAATGTGACAAAATTCAACAAGCTAAAATACGGTCCTTCTAGTAATGCTGTGTGGCATGGAGCAGTGGTGGTTAGCACTGCTGCCTCATAACAAGAAAGTCCTGGGTTTAAATCCATCAGCCAGCTGAGGACCTCCCTACATGGAGCCTCTTTACATGCCTGCATCAGCCCTGACCGGGCTTCTTCCCACAGTCCAAAAACATGCCTGTTAGGTTAAAGTTGACCCTGAATAACTGGCTAAGCAGAAGAAAAATGCATTGATAGTTAGAGAGTAGATGGATTATAGAGTGTAATCATAACAAAAACAAATGACCTCAGCAGAGATAGACAAAAGACAATACTAGATAATGATCTGACGTAAGCGTAACGCACACAGAAAATATGCATGTGCATTGTTTCTTCAAAACAAACTCACAAAAAAAATCATTAAACGTCAGATTTTGTGGACTCATGTTTCAATAGACTGTTGTTTGTAGTAAAGTCTTAATACTTTTTCTAGCTTACAAACCAGACTACAAGGTTCCACGGTTGATGAAGCGGAGTCAGGCAGTTTGAAACACGATTTTTATATGAATTATTAACCACCCTGTCTACTTTTACAAAGCCCTTGGACATGACATTCATGGGAATTTCTGCTGGTGAGTTAATATTTCAGGGGTGGCTAACTAGCAAGCTTTTTACCTTGCCTTCTTAGAGATAGCTTTAAACAGATTTCAAAAATGCATTTTTCCCTTTGTGGTGTTGTTGTGCAAAACTGGAGGCTGATAAAAATCAGTGAAATGTGCAGCAGAAGCAGGACAGGAAGGACTCCATTCATAACATATTTACAACAGCTGCATTCCCAACAATTAGCGTAATTAGTTCCACTGTACTCCAACATGCGGACCACTTCAAAAGAAATTATTAAAACCATTCAGCCAATATACTCACACAAACGCTCACATATATTCACATGCCACAAAGTTGCTACAAAGCCCACAAATGTACGAACACACATTTTACTGCATACATATCCCACAGCAGTCACACACATTTATCCAAGATTGCGGTATTTGTCATTCGCAATTACAGCTCAGAGGTAGAGCAGGCTTTGTTTCCAAATGTCAGAGATTTTTATTGTAAGCGGTCACCGTCAGACCTGCTCTTTCTCCCGAGGACCCTCACAGCATTTCACTTGATTAGATTCAATTTGGAGTGAGAGCTGCAGGGCATTAATAACTGTACAAAGGTGTTGTAAAGTATGCATGTCAGTGTGCGCGCGTGTTGGTGCGTGTAATGCACACTGAGTGCAAGCACACTTTAAAAATTCCTTTTGTTCTTACAGCCCGACCTTTCAAAATAAAGGACGTCCTTATCTTAATGTAAGCTTCCTAATTGGTTGGGGCTGTGGCTGTATCACTGGAGAGCTGGAAGACATTGTGAGAACATTATGCAATTTGTCTTTCTCTCTGAGGACCTCTTTTCTATTTTCTCTTTCTGTCTCTCTGTCCTTTCCTAGTGGTAGTATAGCGTGTTGATCAAGCAGCTGCGGTGCGGCAGATTATTTTCAGAACATGCTGTAAAGCTCCTGACCTCATAAACTACAATAGTGTCAGGATCATAACTGCTCTACAGGACAGCTGATATTATAATCACTCAGAGAAGCACAAAATAAATTCCAGTACTTTACAGCACACAGTAAAGCAAAAAGGAATGCTAATTATTCTATATTACTGTATATCATACGTGCTTTGTAAACATGTATTACACTTAAAGTGGCACTCGACTTATTTCACCTCTCTGTAACCTGCTGTATCCTCTGCCATGGCTCTGGAGGAGCTTTCTAAAGTTTAAAAATATAATGCAGATGGCATCATCGTGCTAGCATCAGGTTTATCTGAGGTGTGCTTTTCAAATGCATAACAGACAAAGTGAGAAGTATAAAAGATGTGGGTGGGTTTACAAGCCAAGAAGACCCTAATGAGAGACAATATTGAGTTGCATTGCTGGAACTTAACTCATAGTGAGGAATAGAAGGCAAAATATTTTGGCATCACGCTTGAATTATGACTGATCTGGCTGATTGTTGTTTCCAATCTGGAGTCAGCGTTAATCGGTACAGGCACCACTGCTTAAGTTAAAGAGATGTGTCCAGTCTCCCTTTTCTGTCCACTAGAATGCTCCACAATCAGATAAAACCCTTCCATCTCAACTTCCCATATACCTGCTGTTCCTGCTGGATTTGAGCTGATTCTCAATCTTGTGACCGCTTTACATGCAAGGTCCATATATATATATATATATATATATATA
>VUQK01012470.1:0-17723 GCA_015106715.1 Bujurquina vittata
ACAGACACCCTCTCTATTTTTATAGATTTGTTTTTCCATCCATCAATCCATCCATCCATCCATCCATCCATCCATCTATCCATCCATCCATTCATTTTCTTCCGGTTATACGGGGCCGGGCCGTGGGGGCAGGAGCCTAAGCAGAGAAGCCCAGACTTCCTTCTCCCCAGCCACCTCCACCAGCTCGTCAGGAGGGACCCCAAGGCGTTCCCAGGCCAGCTGAGAGATTTCCCCGAGAAAAATACCAAGGACACTGACCTGGAAGTGAGTCAGAAAAAATGACAATATGCAAATGGTAAGAAAGCACATTTTCTGATGTAACGTTTCTGATCTGAGCTGCATAATTAGCAACATTTCATGATTACAATGTGTGTCAAAAGAACACATTTCACAGTTTATTTTATCTTCATATTTGGCTCTCACACAGAGCACTATTAATAACAACATAAAAAGCTATATATCACATAAAGCACAACCTCATAGAATGCTGAATTCTTGAATAACCTCTATTAATATTTTAAAATATTTTTCAGTGGATTAAAAAAAAAAATAAACACAAGAATAAAAGTAAAACGTGTCTTAGAAAGGCGACTGACGCCTGCAGTGCCAGAAGAGCTTCAGTGTTCCATGGCTAAGTCAAAATCTTAATACATGCAATAATAAATACATAACACTGTCTTTGTATTGTGTCTTCATCCTGTAGTTCCATCATTTTCACTTTTGCTCATATGCTCTCTTCTAAAAAGTGGAGAATTTCACTCTGATTGTGTACAGTACGCTGCCTCTGATTCAGCACCATGGACAGAACCTGAGGCTGTGCTTATTCCATCATAACAGGCAACACCATGGAAAAGTTGCTTTAAGAAAGCTTTGACGCACACACACGCACACACACACACACACACACACACACACACACACACACACACACACCCACACACACACACACACACGCACACGCCTGATATTCTTAAATGCTAGTGTCAAACTATTTTCGCTGTCCTTCATGCCATAACTTTGTCTTGTAAATAGAAGTGTGGGAAAAGCGTTTCAGTTCATTCCTCTTCCACCCAATATGCCTTTTAGTCTTTTGTACCTGAAAAACCATTTATATCTCAACATGACTAAATCTGCTGGTCTATTTCTACCTATGAAACTGAAGAGTCTCCTTTTCCTTTAACTTTCTAATCTCCCACCCCTCTCCCACAATTCTGTTTCCCATAAGATCAGAAGTCTAATATTAGGAGAAGGATGATCCTTCTGTCTCTGTTCAGATAAGTGCCATTTTGTCATCCCTTAATATGAGCTAATTCACTTGCTGTGGTGTCTCTCCTTCTGTGTAAGACCTTACAGGGACTGCCTTTCATATGGCTGCCACTCACCCCTTTCAGTCTATCCCTATCCCTCTTTTCCTCTCACTTTCCTTTTCTGTGGCCTTCCCCTATCACATGCTCTGATGATCTGTGCCCATTTAAAGCACCTCATGGATAAAGAAGGAATAAAAATCTGCCAGACCCAGTTCCTCTCTACTTTGCAACTTTCCTTGCAGTCAGTCCTGTCTTCTCTCATCCTGGCTTATCACATGCTCTGCTGATCCATACTGTAGGACCAAAGGGACAGATGTGATAATGTTGCAAGCCGCTGAAGTGCATAACTGTGAACTACCCAGGTGAGCTCAGGCCATAAATGACCAAATCAGGATGCAGACAGAGTGAGAAAGCAGCTCTTCCTAAGCCAGTGTTTTTGGCACAGCATTTTTATCCTTGTGATTTATGTGTGTGTGTGAATGCATGTGTGCCTGATATGGTTGGATGAGGAAATGGATTGTCATGCATGTGTGAATACTTTGAGTGACAACTCTGTGGCTCTATGTTTCCCTGCATTATGTATAGGGGTGGTTGATGGTCTACTCTGTGATTGATAGGGACACCAAAGGGATGATAAGAGAGTCTGATGGTGGTGTTATAACAACATTAAAGCACTGACCAGCTCTCTGTCCATTTAATCTCTTCCCTCATCTGCTTCCTCACTCAGAAAATACCCTCTTTTCCACCTAATACATTTCATTTTATCTCACCTCCTCTACCCTTTCTTTCTCTGCCTGAACTTTGGGTTACAAAAAGCAGCCCAAATGTTAAATCACTAGTAGAAATAGTCTCACATATACTAAGTATGTTTCCTACTATTACATGAAAAGAACAGCAAAAAATGGTCTGAGAGTAATCTGAACAAATGTAGCACGTGAAATTTGATGACGCGCAACAGAAGGTAAATATAAGTGTTAAATAAAGGTGAGAAGATAAAATAAGGAGGAGATGTGACTATGAGGGTTACTACTTTAATTGTGTAAAGAGGACGGAGAACCCTGGGAGACAAGAATGAACCAGGACAGAATGAGATAGCGAGATAGAGACATGTGGGTGGATAAGAGAAAAGACAATAGTAACTGCATTAGAAGCCCTGCAGCCCTAGGCACTGGCAATATTGCATTTCCTGCTGAGAAAAACAACGTGAAAACAGGCCCACAAAGGAGAGGGGATTCGCTGCTGTGCCTGATATGGAGCTGGTATTCACTGTTAACACATCGAGACAAACATGCAGCCAAGCAAACGCCCATGACTATACAACCACGCACTTGCACGTGCAGAAAAATATCTTGTATTTCTAAGACTTCCAGAAGTCATAAGGAAAGTAGAGTCTACAGCTGTGCTAACAGCTCTTCCAGTCTATACTGGTCATTTTAAAGAAACAGAATTGAATTGATGTTGACACAGTGCATACCAACATGCCATAACAGCAGTTAGGCTGTATAATGCATCATAATGTCAAGAATTACTTGGACACCTTACTGCTGCCATCACCTTAGCCATACAGTACATACATTTTTATCTTGACTCATATACTGTAATGCATACTGTGTATGGTGTGCACTTGACCTGCTATATATATAGTGGTTCTGATATTTGTATATAGTGTTTTTGATGTACATGTGTGTTTATGTGTATTGTTATATAGTTTATGTATATAGTATTTTCTATTCTATTTTATTTAATTTGTCTTGTTTTGTCTTTTCATTCTTTTCTGTACTGAGCTTCTGTAATGCACAAATTTCCCCATTGTGGGATCATTTAAGGTTTTTTTTCTTATCTTAAATACATGTAGCTCTAAATGTAAATTAAAGTTGAATATTATTAGTCTGTCATCAGTCTTGGAGATAATATGCCAAATACATGCCAGTCTGAAAACCCATTATTTAGTCTGTTTAGTCAGTCTCTGCGGCAAATGTTTCAGGGCTGCCGGTGTAGCCAGAATACACAAAGAGCCGAGTGGGAATATCTGGTTTAAGATGTGTTCTGTCCTCTAGTGATGTTTTACAAAAGAAAAAAAAAGGGCAAATTCAATTTTGAGGTTTTATTTTGGCATTGCTACTCCTATGTTGCTGTTCAGATGGACTGTTTGCCAGTGATTGATCATTATTCCAAAGATAAACAGAACATATTACGCCCCGTGTAACAAAACCTCATCCCTTGCCCACAGAATGTGCACGTCAGATATCTATTTATTCTGAAAGCTGTATAATATACAACACTGTCAGGAACTAAACCTGAGAGATTGCTGTTATGGTGGAATTGCCTTAAACATTAGGCCTATAACTATTTTGCAAAACAACTCACCATGAACATTTCATACACGATTATTAGACAATGTACAAGTATTCTGTACATCATCTAATAATCAATACCTGCATTGAATATTTGATGACGCCACCTTTCAGAAGTTAAAGTATTTCATGGTGTAGGTGAAAACGGTGAAGCAGTGATGATTACAATATTGTTATCAGCTTTTACACAAAATTTAATGGCAATTCATCCAATAATTGATGAGGCACAACAGTCAAAGCCAAAATTATGCACTCCATTGTTAGAGGGCAAATAGTCAGTTAGAAAAGATGAACCAGTTCACTGTTGTTGCTGTTCACATATAGCAAGAACAAGAGAACACATCCCATCTTCAAGCACTTATAATGTAGTTTAAACAAGATGCAGAAATGTAAAACTAAGTATGAGATTATGTATATTTATCTTGCTTTATACACTTTTGTATGTATGTGTGAGAGTGCATGTAGCGCAGAATGCTGACCGTTAACTACTGATTACACTTGTCTGTTTGCATGAGCTGTCTTTGACCACAGGGGAAGATTGCTTTCATCCATCACAGTGAATGTGGGTGCATGTTTGTGTGCATACACTTTACGCACATTCTTTTATATTACACTTCATGACGAAAGCAATTTGAAATGAATGTTAACATGTTAGGGCCTTAACATTTTGCCCACTATTCATATAGATTCATTATGGGTTTGAGAGAGTTACTAAGAAGAGGTCTTCTATGAGTAACCTGAAGACATATCCAGAGATGCAGCTGACTGCATGTAAAGTGAAACACAGCTGCACTGAATCCAATCCAAGCTGTCGAGGAGACTTATTTTCTTTTCAGTCCGCACAAAGCGCAAAGGAATATCTGTCACTGGATTTTGGGATTATTATGTCTACAGTGATTTATGTAAAGCACTCTACATTCCAGTGTTCACACTGGCTCATTAGATAGAATATTAAAAATTACCAGTCACAGTGACAAATGGAACCCAGATGAAAAAGACAAATCTGAGATGGATGTATTATTATGCAACAGGAGCTCAGAAAAGCAGCATGCACAGTAAGTTGAGAATGCCTGCCATGTGACACTAAATTGGAGTGCAATAAGTGGAAGAAAATGGATGGATGGATGGATGGATGTATGGAATCACACAGCATGAACTCCAGCAGTGGGCATTTTCCCATCTTCCAACACAAATAAATATATATTTGCATGGGTTTGAGATGGATGCTAATCAGTGCAAGTTACTTTACAAGGGTATGCAACCTTTGGCTTTCACACCTCATTCTCCAGCATGTGCTCTGTGTTGGCATATAAATACAAGCCCACAGTAATTTCAGGACGGTCCAGCTCTCTCCCACTCACATACTTGCAGAGCATTTACAAAAAATGCACATAACAGAAATGTGTTGTTGTTATTATTACGCTGCCCACAGCTACTACTGTGGTATCAGATTAAGCAGGCAGAGAAACAAACCATCACTTCCACCAGAGCTAGCATTTAGCCCCCAAAAAGGTTCTCAAGATTCAAGATCTTCTTCCTATACTGCTGCTGGGAGACCTGCCTTATGAAAACTGCATATAAGAGTCTGTTGACAACGGGTCTTGTGATCAAGGGTGTGCAAAGCTGAAAGTCAAGCTGTTTTCTACCAGAGTTTTTCCAGGGCAATTTCTTAACATGCTCTGGAAAAATATACATAGATCTTTGGGTTCTAACACTGGTAAATCTGTACATGCAGCTCTTTATTCTGCGCCTGCATGTAAAACAAATATATTAAACTGAGGTGTAATTACCACTAACCTCTTGTCTTAATGGAGGTAAGGAACATCTCTGTTGAAAAATCGTAAACCATACTTTAGCTCTCAAAATATTTAAAATGAAACAAACTTGGTTCCAGTATACCAACAACACCAGGGACACTCCCAATGCCCATGAATGCCCATGAATGCCCATGAATGCCATTTTGTAATGACCTGCATCACAATATGGGACTTAAAATGCTGTAATTGTGTGATCACTCTGCTGATTGATGTCCACAGCAGACCCAAGTCATAATGCTGCACTGTTATTGTCACAGTTTGCAGGTTAGGGACCCAAATTCAGGCTCAGGAGGCAGAGAGAGTAAACAGAAAATGCACCTTTAAAACAAACAACAATAAAGTCCATGAAGAAAGTAATATAAGTGCAAGAGTAACACTGGGAAACACACCAGGAGGGAATCCAAGGCAGAGAAGCAACACGTTGCGGAGAGGACACAGAAGGAAAACACAGAAGGAAAACACAAAGGCAACTAATAAACTTTAACATAGACATTAACTGGAACCACTATAACCATTTTCTCCTCTTAAGCTTCTCAAAAGTCCTCTTTACTCCAAGCAGTATTACTCCTTATGGTGTTGCTTTGTTAATAACTTTGATTATTACCCAGATTTAGCCTTAACTTTAGGGGGAAACTGTTAGAAAAGTTTTGTTTTTTTTTGTCACTGGGAGACAGTCATTGTTCTAAATAGCTTCATCAATATAATATAAACCTTTAGTGGCATTTTAAACACATTTCAGAGAAATAAATAACTGGTAGGCTCGAGGATGATGTGCTGTAGGCATTCGCCTGGTTCATGATGAACACAGGACAGATGGGGGTCATTATCTCCTAAGAGCCGTATTATTATAATTTACATCACTTATCTTGCAAACATCAAGTAATACACCCGAGTGTCTGAAACTCACACCAACACCAGCAAAGGCTTTATTTCAAATGCATATGAATCACAGGAGCATGTTTATTGTCTTTTTACTCTCCTCACCTACTGTTTATGGGATGCCGAAGCAAAAAACAGCAACGATGCAAAAACTCTCCCAATGAGAAGCTATCCATCTGGTTTCACACTGCTGAGTGATGAGTGGGAACAACACCGCAATGGAGGTGTTAATGTTCCATGCCACTCTCAGAGTTTCTCCATGGGAGCTAGGGATGAGCGGCACAGCCTGAAAGTACTTTCTGTACAACGACAGTGTGGCCAGCTCAAACTGATTCAACTCCAGATAGACTACCAGAGGATTACACTCCACAGTCTGTAGGAAGTCTTGATAACAGTAAAAGGACCAACATCCCACTAAAAGGCTGCTTTTAATTAAATATCAATAACAATACTCCTTGTTAATACCCCGTCAATCTCCTGTTCCCTTCTCCCGAGTGACGAGAGAAAGGGAGTGGCGGGAGGAGGGAATGGGAGATTGACAGACGGATCCGGGCTGCATCTGCAGTGATGCGTATGCTACACCGGTCTGTGGTGGTAAAGAGGGAGCTGAGAGTGAAAGCGAAGCTGTCAGTTTACCGGTCAATCTATTTCCCGAGCCTCACCTATGGTCATGAGCTTTGGGTAGTGACAGAAAAAAAAAAATAATACAAGCGGCAGCAATGAGCTTCCTCCGAAGGGTGGCTGGCCTCTCCCTTAGAGATAGGGTGAGGAGTGCAGCCATTCGGGAGGGGCCCAAAGTAGAGCTGCTGCTCCTCCACACTAAAAGGAGTAAGTCGATGTGGTTCGGGCATCTGACTAGGATGCCTCCTGGGTGCCTCCTGGGTGAGGTGTTCTGGGCATGTCCTACCAGGACGAGGCTCTGGGGCAGACCCAGGACATGCTGGAGAGATTATATCTCTCGGCTGGCCTGGGCTGCTGCCCCCGCGACCCGACCCTGGATAAGCGGAAGAGGATGGAGGGACGATTAACAATAATAATAATAACAGATGGATTTTACAGAAGTAAGTTTCTCTATTAGAAAAAAAATGTCAAGATTTAATGTCAGGCCTAACGACCAAGGATTTCTTTCTTGCTGCGACATTTTGCCCTGGCATTCAGCAGACATTCAGGAAGAATACGATACCTATATTTTCTTCCAACAAAAGACTTAATAAATCATTGTGCGGCACATACTCCAGATGACATGTTGCATTCTAAAGGACGGACATCCGCATCCATTCCTTTTGTTCAACTGTATCCTCACCTCACCTTCTTGACCTTTCTGTGGCTGCACATCAAAAATGAATAAATGAAAAAAAAATTAAATTAAATTAAAAAAAAACTAGTAGGCTGTGATTCCAGACAACCTCCTCAGGGTATGCTGAAAGACAGAAGCAATCTAACTGAAGCTGAAGTAAATGGGGAATGGTGAAGGATGGTGAAAACAATAATACATCACAAAGGTTTCTGCACAAAAAAAAACTATTTGAAGCTATGCTGTGCTATCTGTGAGTTTAACTGTTTTAAGCTTGCCAGGATGGAGGCATCCGTTGGGAATTTGAGCCACCGCTTTGGTGGCTGCTATATCTGAATAACTACTCAATGGATTGCTACAAAATGCTGTATGGTTCCCATTAGTTGAATCTTACTGACTCTGGTGGTCCTCTTGAGCGTGAGTGTGAGGATGACATTTGTAGCTGTAGAAATTGTGACAAAGTTCCTTCATCTGAAGAAAATATCTGTGCACAAGATATCATTTAAACATGCTCGTCTTTCCATTAATTTGACAGTATCGAAACATGTTGCCCTCATGTGTGAATGCGCACCACAGTCGGTTTTCTTTACCAGTCACAATGGCAATCGTATTAGGTTGAAATAGTGTCATGATTTATTTTCAACATGATGCAAGTCTGAAATACCTGCAGGCATGCACAAGAATACCCTGTACTTACACTTTGTTTTCTTGTCAGATCAACTCAATTTCTAATCTGCCATATTATATAAAACATTCATCTATATGGATTTTTAAATATGAGCGTACAGCATGCTGAGACAGTTCACTTCATACACGTTCTCGGGACTCCCTTTGCTTCATGTGAGACAGTTGCCTCAGTAGAGGTAATATTAGGCCTCCTACTAAAAAACCCCAAACAAAAAATGTTTAACTGTATAATGAATAATAAATATTAATATCTGTGGCTTGACTGTAAGATTGCAGTCCACAGATGCATTCTACTCAGTCTGATAAACCTACAACACTTGCAGAGCTTTGAGCCCAAGCAGACTTGAATCTTTAACTGCTACCAAAGATGCTTATGCTGAACTTCTGGTCTGAATCCTTTTGTAAATGTGAGATTTCAAGTTTGCAATTTTTAATAAATTTGCAATTTTTTTCTACAAACACAGTAAGAGTGATTGAAAAAATTATAAATGTATAAATTATAATGTATTCAAAAAGCAAAGGGGCCTGAATGCATGTATGTATTCATGAGCCTTTTTCTGTATGTACTATATCATATATACTTTCATTTTTCTGTGACCGTATAGCCTCTTTCTTTCAGTTTTATCAGTGACAGGTTTGCCGAAGACCACCAAGCAACACATGTGATGAGAGCACAAGAGTGGTTTTATATATACACCCGTCTGCCAGACACACAGCACAGTGCAGACATACTTTGATTAAGACCGATATTTCTGGATCCAAACAAGCATGCAGGGAAAGAATGGTGGGGCTTCAAAAGCTGTGTTTGTTATATGGTGCCTGTGTGAGCAGAAAAGCATCAGTCATAACCAGCATGCACTACAGAGGTGATTTTAGATTTTAGATTGTAATCACTGGGGATAAACTGAGGCACAAATGCACCCCCATCATGACCAGCATAACAATGACCGCTCCACATACATGCTCCTGAGAGAGTGTGCAATGAAACTGAAAGCAGAAATAAAGAAAGGGATCGACACGTGTAGCTCTGCAGAGGAAGGAGTCCAGAGAGCCCACAGGGTTTATAAGGCAGCAGATGGACCCTTTGTCCCCCCTCAAGGATCAAAGAAGCAATAACTGAGCTAACAATCCCCACATATAAACACGTGCTTGTGTGTCTGTGCTGTTCCCAAATGTGTAAATATGTGTGTTCATCTTATTTTATGTTATTTCCCCATTTTCGTTACCTTCATCTTTAGGTGTTTCAAAAGCACACAGTGACATATTCTCATAAAAAAACTGTGATCTCTCTGACCAGAAGGACACTTTCGACGATCTTAAAAGTTCAAATAAAACAAAAATATTTTATTAACGTTATCATCCAGGATCATGTGTGTGTGTCATGTGTGCTTTTCTGCTTGATCACACCCACTCGTGTGGGTGTGTCCCTTGTTTCTCTCCTCCCTCCAGTGTGTGTGTGTGTGCGTGTGCGTGCGTGCGTTTGTGTTTGTGTGTGTGTGTGTGTGTGTGTGCTGGCTGTAATACGTGGAGCCTGCAGATAGGCCAGGCTGAGAAAGTGCCCGCAGATTGGATGATTGAATGGACACCTGCTTCATACTGTATGCTCCAGCTGACAGACACCACCTCTCTCCTTTGTCTCCTCCAGGTCCAACAACAGCCGGCACTGTGCCCAAACTCCCCGTCTGTGGGCCGCTTCCGGCCCCGCACCCTACTTCCGGTCTACTAGTTACTTTTTTAACATTTCCCCTCCAATCAAGAGGGTAAAGCGAAATGTCAAAAAAGTACCTTAAAAGGGCCAAATTGTATGTTATTCTTGACATCGATTCGAGGCCGGATCCGGCCCGTGTGCTCATTTGTGTTGGTAGTCCTGTTGCTGATGACCGAAAGCTGTGTAACAACAAATAAACTGTTGCATAATACCCACAGCAATTCTGTGTTGCTGGCTTTAATTTGGCATGGTTGGAGTGGGGGAGTTGCGCCTCATGGACGCAACACTAGAAACATACGCCTGATGCAGCTCACATGCAGTAGATAGTTTTGTAACCTCTTGCTTGTTGGTTGCTAAAATTACCCCAATAAAGGCACTAAAGAAGAGACTTGCATGCTAGCAAACATGGATGTAAACAGTTTACACTTTTCCTCTTTTGAGGACTTTCAGCAGCTCAAAGAAAAATGAAAATCTCCTATTATTCCAATGTGGTCATATATTGTTTCAAGATGGACTCCTCTGCCTGATGGCACATCAATTTAAGAAGCCTAATTTAGATATACACATTGTGCTTTTTATTAAATAGACACTTAATTTTAGTCTTTCGTTGTTACTGTCAGCTGCATGGAACTGTTATTTGGACACTGATGCTGAAAGACACTGTATTTAACAACAGTCCAAACTCAATGACATGAAAAGGACCAGAACACAAAAGAGAACAGAACAGAAAGCAAAGCATAGAGAAACTTTTATACAAATCTGATTAAGTCTATATGAATAACAGCTTTTGAGTTTAAATAGCAAGACAAACTACTGAGGTGGGAGGTTTCTGACACTAAGACAGTAGCTGTCAGTCATGCGCAGCCTCCATAGAACTGGCATCTGTTGTTTGAAATAATAATGTGGTGATTGACTGACTGGCAAAACTTTAAACTGCCAGCTTCAACTTAAAACTGTCAACTAAATTAATTCAGAACATCTCGAAACATCATGTATATTTATATGCCCCGTGTTTCTGACTTCTGGTGTGCTGGCTTCAGTCCTACTCTTCACTCCAACTCCCCTCTTTCTCTCAGTCACACACACCTGCAAGTTTACTATTATTAAGGAAATCACTGCCATTGTGCCACTCCATCCATACATCCACCTTCTGCTTCATATTCGGGTTGTGGGGTCTAGGCACGTCCTGGGTTTGCTCCAGGGTCTCCTCCCAGTTGGACATGCCCAGAACACCTCATCTAGATGGCATCCAGGAGATATCCTATCAGATATCTGAACCACCTCAAATGACTCCTTTTAGTATGGAGAAGTAACAGGTCTATTCTGAGCACCTTCCAAATGACAAAGCTCCTCACTCTATCTCTGAGAGAGCCCAGACACTATTCAGATGAAGCTCATTTCCACTGCTTTTATCCACAATCTCATTATTCAGGTCACTACCCACAGCTCGTGACCACTGGTGATGATTCACTTTCATACTCAGCTCCCTATTTTACACAACAGAGCAGTCCAGCATCTAAATCGATGCACCAATCCCTCTATCAATCTACTGCTTCCTTCTTCACTCACTCATGAACAAGACCCCAAAATACTTGAACTCATTCTCAACCCAGAATGAGCACTCCATCAGGTTACGTTGGAGAAAGCATATCATAAGACTTGAAGATGCTGATCGCAATTTCAGCTGCTCCACATTTGGCTGCAAACCACCCCACTGCATGCTGGATGACATCATCTAATGAACCACATCATCTGCACAAAGCAGAGACAAGCACCACCACCCTTGGCTGTGCCGAGAAATTCTGTCCATGAGAGTTTTGAACTGAATCAGTGACAAATGGCTCCACTGAGTGTGTCCAAAAACCCAGAAGAAACAAGTCTGGCTTATTACCTACTAACCATTTGGTTCAGGGATTTACGCCACTTATAACACCAACCTGGCTCTGTGCAGCCACTTCAACAACAGAGGTGTAGAAAATGATCCACTCGGACTCAGTGATACCAGCCTCTGGCCGTTGGGCCAAGTGCATTTATGGACACGCTTATGCTAAAAAAAAAAGAGTTTGTTATGGGAAAGGCTCTTATGAGAGAGTATGCTGTACTTTTTTCAGTAAAGATTTCTAACCTTGTGTTAAAATCAGTTAGAAATTCCCTGATCTCAATCTGCAGCTGATTTAGAGTATATCTGTTTTAACCTACGGTCCATTAGTACCAGAATCCTGCTCCAGCTCATTTCTTTTAATTTATCAAGGCCTGTACTTGGACATTAATGTCTTCCTGTTTACTTGAGCGACCAAATGTTTGAGTGTGTAGCTGCTCATTTGTATCTATGTGGCAGAACTATCAGGAGAGTGCATGTGAGAGGTCACTTTTACTTGGTGGAATCAGCATACATGTGTGAGGATTAAAAATTAGCGCACTCTCATCACTTATGTGGAAGTGGCTGTCTGTGTGTGCATGTGATTGATTATGGGTGTGCAAGCGCATGTTTTGTAAAATCTTCACTTCATTATGTGTGTCTGTAATTGAATTAGTCATTCCATGCTCATCTCCAGCATCAGCAGCAACAGGCTGGAGCCACAGTCAGAGTCAAGAGTCAAACTTGGTCTCATTTAGTCCTATGAATTAGACTTGGAAGGGGGCTTTGTCAACCCACAGCACATGTGAAAGGAACCAAAGCATTTTATAAGAGCATTTTCTTTGAAAGCTGAAAGAATATAAAAGTAAAACTATTGAAACAGCTACTGCCGTTATTATTATTGTAGGGTCTTTACCTACAATATAAAGCACCTTGAGGCAACTCTTTGTTGGGATTTGGCACTATACCAATAAAACAGAATTGAACTGAATTACTGAAACATAGTAATTTTTGGCTATTCTACTGCTACTTCTACTCCCTTGGACCCCCCTTTGCTTTCACCCCAGCCTTAAATCTTCGCAGCATAGAGTCAACAAGGCACATATTGACATGATAGCATCATGCAGTTGTTGAAGATTTGTTGGCTACACATACATGATGCAAATTTCCCAGTCCACCACATCCCGATGGTGCTCTGTTGGATTGAGTACAATGAACTCATTGTCATGTTCAAGTGGTTTCATATTTTCACTACTATTTGAATATCACAGGAGAAATCAAGACTCTTTAGACCAGGCAACCTTTTTCAAATCTTCTATTGTCCAATTTTGTTGAGTTTGTGCAAACTGTAGCCTCAGCTTCCTGTTCTTAGCTGACAGGAGTGACATCCATTGTGGTCTTCTGCTGCTGTAGCCCACCAGATTCAATGTGTTGTGTACTCAGGGATCCTCATATGCTCATCTTAGTTGTATTGAGTGGTTATTTGAGTTACTTTTGCCTACTTATCAACCCAAAGCAGGTCTGTCTGTCTGTTTGTCTTTCTTTCTTTCGTGCCAGCAGTGGTTCTATTTAGCAAAAAAAAGAAAGAAATAAAAAAAGAAAAAGGAAAAGAAACACAAAAACATGTTCTGCTTTGCACCAAGATTGCAATCCTAAGTCACACATTTTCCCCTTTTCACACGAAAATGACACCCATTCAAAATGCTCAGATTAAACCTCCCTCTGTCACTACTTACAGGTACAATAACAGTGCTGGTGCAGAGTCAGAGCAGAAGGGGAAAGATTCAATTTTCTTTTGGGGGCATTAATGAATGAAAAACACAGCAGAGGGGGAATGAGACAAAAGAATATGAGAACGTAACACTAGCTTTACTTCCAAAGACATATGATGCACTGGTAAATTCAGTCCCAGTACAGATGGACAGATAAAGATAAATTTAGGTTGGGCTAAAAAAAAAGACTTTCTGTTGTAATCTAATCATATCAAAATCTGCCCCGTAGAGTCCATTCAGTATTATCTAGTTTGTTCAAGGCTCACAATTTTCCCCCAGTCACCGTGTACGTGGTATAATTGCATTTAATCAAACCAATGTAAACATAGACCCACACTCATTCACAGATTAAAGAAAAAACACAGTGTTGAGGGTGATAGAAGAAGAAAGACCCTCACAAAATGAAACCAACACATCTGCTTGTACACAGTTTAACACTCTGTCTCTCATTCTATGGTATCATTCAACCACACACACACACACACACACACACACAATTATTCACTGTGGAGGGGAACAGGCATGATTGGGCAGTGAAGCTGAGATGTCACTGCTCCAGTTGAAAAACCACACTGACACCACAAAGGCAAAGTCTGTATTCAAATTAGCAAGGACTGTCAGTGCCCTTCCACAGTGCAGAATTAACAGGCTCAGAAGCAGGCAGTCTGCAGATAGGGAGTATTTCCCAACTTAAAGAAGATTCAGCTGCTTTGATTTTCTATTGAATAAGGCATGTTTCCAGTGAGACCGGGATAACGGCTAGGTTAGTGGAGCACACAAACACACAGCAATACACCGCCGATCCACAACTTTCACAGCGCGAAAGATGCTATGGTTAAAGCTGCAAATAGAAAAAAAAAAGACTATTGGAAAAGGAAATGTTACAGATGACAGTCCAGGACCAAGACAGGATGGGGATAAATGGTTTCATCATGCAATGTCCTGCCTGAGAGACATGAGAGAAGTAGCATCAAAACCGTGTGACAGTGTGTCAGAATAATTTCCCCGGAGCTCATCAAATGAAAATATATTTGCTACATCACGGTGAGAGATTTAAATGGAGGTACTGATGAATGAGTAAATAGAGCTGCGAGACAAAACCTCTGTCTTGAGGAGGTTTACGACAAAAGATCAAGCAACAACAGACCAATAAAACTGGGCTCATCCACTGAAGAGAAGATAACATCACTGAACATGGCTGGATCACCCACAGAATAAATCCCTTTTATGTCACCAACTGTCGTAATGTCTTTGTTTTGTAATGTCTGACCATCTGGCCTTAACTACACCACAAATGAAAAGACTTTGATTCAGAGGAATAACACGGGCCTCCCTAAGTAGCAATTCATCAGTACATGACCAACGCTGCTTTTGTGCTAATGCAAACCTGTGAGTTTGACTGAATGAGGGAGGAATGGTGAACATGAACTCACCAACCAATTCCCTGGATACAACAGAACAACGTGACAACATGACTAATGGGACGATGAGAAGTGAAATGCGACTTGCCACTCAATTTCCAAAGTGTGAACAATGCCTTCAAAACCTACAGCTAATTAACTGATGAAGACCAACTAGCTTTGCTCTTTCCTACATCTCCTGCCCCTCCCTCATGTTTCCTAAACTTTTCTCACTTGTTTAAACTTTATAAACAGGCACCAGAGGCATCTGCAATGATCCCTCTAGGGGACCAGGAATCTCACAGAAACCTAGAAACATTCGCAAAGGTGCATCTACAGATGGTGCTTTTCAGTGTTCACCCATATTTGATTGTATTTATTAGTGCTTCCATTGGAGTGGTCTCCTTTACCAGCAGACAGGTTGGTTTTGCATTGGTGTGAAGAGGTGCCTGAAGGTGATTTTTATGTTTGCATTAAATATATTAGACATTTTACTTTTAGGGAGCCTGCAGTCGATGAACAATAATTCAATGTACCTGAAATCCACCAGCTTTATTTGAGTGTATTATATAACCATTGATGACTAGTGATCATAAATTCCCTCCTGTCTCCAGCCTCAAAATTGATTTCTGCATTAATTCTTTCATCATCTCTTGGCCAATTTGCGACCTCTTAGCGAGTGACACTTCACAGATGGTCATTTTTCACCAACATCAAGTCAATCTGGTGTACAGTACAGATCATGATGCGACTCCTAGTCAACTGTCTCGGTGTCACGTTTCTAACACATTCATGCTGTGCGTAATTCTCAACTTGCCTGCAGATTGGCAAGTTTGGTCCAACTGTCACTCAGATGGACAGTAATGACTTTGCTGGGCCAGACACTGCATTGCCACTCATCTTATAATTGGACAGTCAACCTTTCTCAGGATGGTTGAGTAATCCTTTCTGCGCTGTAACAGTCTGTTGTGCTACAGCAAATATCCAAATGCTTTATGAGGTTGAAATCGTTTTATAGTGTTCATTCTGGGGTATCTGTTTTGGAAAAGCTATTTGATTTGTGATTATAGTCATATCTGTTAATTAAAACTGAAGTCCACACTTCTTTGGAAAAGATGCAGACTATTAATAAAAGATGACAAAAGATACACAAAAACAGACCTTGAGTCTCGTATTAGTCTGAAATGATGAAGTCTTCTTTTCTGCCCATTAACTCTTATATATAGCTGAAGGTCAACTTTAATATTAATACGATCTGAGGAGGAAGGTCTACAAATGCATCCATAAAAATAAAAATAGTTTTGCAGGGTCATGTGATCATGACACTGTTTAGCTTTATAATCATTGTAATGTGTATGACCCAAAAAGCTTAACAGAAACGGAAAAAGCTACATATTTTGATACTAAATACCGACTTAATAACTTTACTGCCCACATTGCATTGAGCAATGGGAAGAAAACCATTTGGCTTAGTGACAGCAAGCATGCCTTTCCCAAAAGAGTGATAGACTAATGCACTTTGTGCTCTGCAGGAATGCACACAGGCAAACGCTCCTGACATTTTGTCCTTTTCAATTCAAAGCTGTGACTTTTTAAAAACAGTCCCATACTCTGACAACCTGCAGGGTCTGAAAGAGACTTAAAATTATTTTCACAACACGTGCTTTTGTGTGATATTTTACTTCTCCTCAGAGAGTCCTTACTCTATAAAACATGCAATACCAGATAATTCTGTGGCACCAGTTAAAGTACAACACATCTGTCCCCTTATAACATCCAAGCTGTGCTGCTAAATGTCTACATGTCCTTCAGCTGAACTCAATTTTAAAATGCCAAAATGTTCAAATATACTTTGTAAAGCCATAGCCTACACAGGCTTCATTAGGCTTTTATTGTCTGTTGATTATGTGATTAGTTTTTAGCTGAATGTGGGCCACATCTTTAAGGCTGCACGCCAAATATTCATTAGGTTTTGCATAGTCTCGCTTCGCTTTCAACAGGCTTATCCTGATTCATTTGAAAATTGAGTGAATAAGGAGTTTTATATGGACAATCACTGAATGAATACCATTCATTATATAGTGTTTAGGAAGTAAAAATGACAGCACAAATGAATTCTTAAAAGCAAATTTCCCCAACCAGAGGAAATATTAAAGCCTCCATCCATCCATCCATCCATCCATCATCCATCATCCATCATCCTTCATCCATCCATCATCCTTCATCCATCATCCATCCAACATCCTTCATCCATCATCCATCATCCGTCATCCATCATCCTTCATCCATCATCCGTCATCCATCCATCCATCCATCCTTCATCCTTCATCCATCATCCTTCACCCATCCGTCATACATCCTTTATCCATCATCCTTCATCCATCATCCATCATCCATCATCCTTCATCCATCATCCTTCATCCTTCATCCATCATCCATCCATCCATCCTTCATCCATCATCCTTCATCCTTCATCCATCATCCATCATCCTTCATCCATCATCCATCATCCTTCATCCTTCATCCATCATCCTTCATCCATCATCTTTCATCCATCCATCATCCATCCATCATCCATCCATCATCCATCACCCATCATCCTTCACCCATCATCCTTCATCCTTCATCCATCATCCTTCATCCATCA
>VUQK01012471.1:0-11453 GCA_015106715.1 Bujurquina vittata
AGATCGCTCATTTGTTCATTTCGCTGTCAATCAAAAAGTGATTCAGCCTCAGACAGATCATCCAATCATCATGCAGAAGCTGACCATCCGGGCCAGCCGAGGCCAGCCCACTGCCCCATAGACCCCCAGAGACGCTGAGTGTCCGTGGGCGGGACAAAGGCCAGCATTTATCCAATGACTCATCTCGTTTCGCAGCACTTTAGGCTTTGCTATCGAACACTGTGGACGCTCAGAGTCCACACTGTTTAAAGTACTGAGAAGCTGCGGGAATGAGTGAGAGGAAAGCCGCGTCGTTACCAGAGATAAGAAGCTGATTGTGAACAAAAGTTGAGCGCGTTGTAGTGCATATTTAGTCAATGACATGTACACACAACAGTATATATTTGATCACTTATTTTTTTGACATTTTAGGGGAAGCTGAGCTTCCCTTGCAGTCTTAGAGCAATCGTCTTTGAATTGAACTGAAAATGAATTGAATTGAGCAGCACTGAAACTTGAAAAATTGTGGAATTCTGGAAATGGAGAACATTTGCCTTCAAAATAAAAGTTGTGCCTCATTCCTATAGCCAGCATGTTTCAAAATTAATGGCACATTAACTTGTAAGGTAAATGTCCTATGTTTCAGGTTTGTGTCACACTTGATTAAATAATTTCACGATTTCAATACCGCTTGGAGAACAGTTGGCAGACAAGTTGGAGTCTTCTATGCAAACTACAGGCAACAGCAGCAAAGCAATTACCTAGCAACCAAATCAATTGCAAGGAGGTTTTTGGCATAGCATCATATAACTCTTTGTGGCCAGTTTCACTTTGTGACTGTCAGCATCCTCCAGCAACCATTTGGCAACCGGTCAGGGAATACACATTTTCCCCTAGTGACCTGTGGTTGCAAGGGGGTCAATGAGGGATCTCTACACCTGCATGACTGAGACTTTAGCAATTGATTTCACAGCAACTGGCATCAGCCTCCAGCAAACACTAACCAACCAATCGGGGAATATAAATTGTTTCCTCACGAGTGGTTGGCAAATGTCACTGATAGCTCTCTAGGCCTATGTTACTGGGACCTAACCAACTAGTTTTGTAGCCTAAATCAAACCAGTGACATAAAAAGTAAAAAAAAAAGTTAAAAGAAAGTAAAACGAAAATCAAAAATAGCAGTACCAGGCAGGTGTCAAACTCTTGATTTCTGGTTGAAAGATGTGTGATTATTCAGACTTCAGATGGATATATATTTTCTTGTTTGTCATTATTCTGGAGTGTGTAGTCCTCTGAACATTGGGAAATTGTGCTAAATCAGATAGCTGGTGCCTCTGATAAACTGGCAACTTGTTGAGGGTGTACCCTGGTTCTTGCCCCTGTGACAGCTGGGACAGGCTCAAGCTACCCTGAATTGGATAAAAGGCTACGAGGATGGACACCGAGATACCTGCGAATACAAGCAGCAAAAATGAGCTTCCTCCAAAGGGTGGCTGGCCTTTTCCTTAGAGACAGAGTAAGGAGTGCAGCCATTCGGGAGGGGCTCAGAGTAGAACCGCTGTTCCTCCACACTGAGAGGAGCCAGCTGAGGTGGCATGGGCATCTGACTAGGATGCTTCCTGGGTGTTTCATGGGTGAGATGTTCCGGGCATGTCCTACCGGGAGGATGCCCCAAGGTAGACCCAGGACTCGCCGGAGAGATTATATCTCTCAGCTGGCTTTGGAACGCCTTAGGGTCCCTCCAGATGAGCTAGTAGAGGTGGCTGGGGAAAGTGAAGTCTGGGCTTCTCTGCTTGGGCTCCTGGCCCCGCAACCTGGCCCCGGATAAGCGGAAGAAAATGGATGGATGGATGGACGGATGGATGGATACTCAGGGGTTAAAAATATACCAACAAGGGGGGTGGGCTGACCAGGATGGGCTGTGTCAGGATGTGAAGAGCTGGAAGTGAGAATATCTTGTGTACTGCAGTGAATGGATGCTGTAAGTAACGGCTAAAAAAAGAAAAAAGAAAAAGAAAACCCCCTTCCTAACATGTTCTTTTATCCTTATGTCTCCCCTTCCTCCTCTTCTGTTGTTTCTTTTAGCCTCTTTTGTCTCTGTGCTCTTTTTGGAGAAAAATGCCAGATCAACAGAAACGTCACATTCAGGATGGGGGGCTTACTTTTGTATCTTCTAATTGAAGTGCCTTCCTGCCTTAGTGTCTGACGGCTGCTTTTGACAAGTGATGTGTTTTTTGAAAGTGAATCAGCTTTCTTCAGCTCTGAGTGCTATAGACAGCAGAGATCAGTGAGGGTCAAGCTGAATGTTGGTCTGTATACTGAATTTCTGCTGCCTCCCGCCATTACAAAACTTGTCATTCATCTTATCATTAATCCTGCTTCCTTCTTTCAGCAGATACAGTCTTCTCATGACTCTTTTCTCCTAAAGTACCAAGCAAACCAACCGCATATGCAGACAATGTTGCCATATGCTTACATAGGCAAATTTTTGTAAACTTTTTATTGTCTTCATTAATGATTACATGAGGTGACGAAAAAAAAATGCTTTATTTCTGTCTGGGATCCTGAGGAGCAAGCTGATATGCAAATGCTGCCATAAATGTTACAACTGCGTTGATTGCATTCCTGTATTAGAAAATAAATTAGACTTTGTTTTGCTTTGCTTTGTTTTGCAAGGTAAAGACATTCATCTTCAGTATCAATGCCTGGAGTAAAAGCGATGGCAAACACTTTAAAGCTGAATAACTGCAGGATGGCGATTTCAGCATCTAGTCATGGTTGAAAAGTAGTTCATAAAATGAAAACTGAATTGACGTCTCAGACACTATCACAACTTCAGTTAAAGAAATAACCGTTTTCTACTACGTCTTTACTGATTAGAATTAACAGAAATAAAATGAAAATGTTTCTCGATAAAAAGAATGAGTTGAAAAAAATTACGCCACAGACTCTTATTATTGCAAGAGTCCAGTGTGTTGAATTGCAGCAGATGAAATTGAATTTAGCTGTACAAAAACCTCAATAGCTTAAAAGTGCTGTTTGTTACAAAAAGAAAATCAGGCTCTGGTAATACTAATTTGTGTACATGGAGATGTGTGGACGTCTGTTCACATCCAGGAACTAACCATATTAGTTGTTAGAAAAAAAACAAACAAGCAAAAAAAACCCCAAAGACAAATCAATTTAATTCCTTCTTTGCAATAATCAGATTTATATTTCTTGCTTTGTAAGAGATGGTCTGACATGACTTCTATCGTATGTGCAAACACCGATATCCACTGTCTAATGGTATCGTTTTTGGCGAGGTGCCACGACTGGTTCTGACCAGGGAGATGACATTGGGATTTCAACAATGTTTGCTGGGTATGGTTTATTTTGCAAGTCACAAATACAGTGAGCGAGAACAAAATTATTATGACACAACAGATAAACATCGGCCAGGGGCACCATTTTTTGCAAACAGCCAAAGGCAGGCAACAAGACTCATATTTTCCAGTTATGCTGATGAGCTGATCCATATCAACAGATAACCCTAAGATATGGTGGGAAATCAATACCACTACTGTGCCATATGGGCAACTTTTAGGCTCAAGACTCAGTACCATGCTGAAATGACAAATATGATCCTAATAAATTCTTATGTATCAAACATTCAGCATTTATTGATATGTATTGTAGGTCTTGTGGTTGTGGTGGTGCAGGACAAAAGCTCATCCATACCCTGCAGCTTCTGTATGCATAATCCCATCTTTGCCTGCACTGTTTAGCATTGCTCCATCAACAGTCAGAGCGAACTTTCAATTATATCTTTGACCAACACACACAGCCAGTCCCCCTCATTGGAAGTCTGCCATGTCCGCATGGACTGGAAATATGGTAGGAATCAAGTCCTTTTTGTCTGGACATTTTCCTAAATTTGACTCCCTTTGCTTCTCCTTGGCGTCTTCCCACTTTCCCACTCCAGGTCTGTGTGTGTAATATTATGAAGAACAGATTTTCCAGAAAGGAAATGAAAGGGTTTGTTAGCAGAGGAGCAAGAGAGAGAGAGAGAGAGAGAGCGAAAGAGAGAGATCAGAGGGCCAGTGTTGAGGCTGACAACAGACCAGTTCCGTTGCACCAACAACCCACCCACCCAGCAGCTAGCCAGCCTTCACAGGGCTGTATAAATCCACATGCAGGTCACATTACTGCTCTCCTTCATCAATGTTTACTGGCATGTTAAAGATTGTAATAACATTGGTCAGGGCAGAGATTTTTAATTTAGATGTTTTTTTTAAGGGTTTGTGCGCCAGCTGTGGCAAAGAGAGAAGTAGTCAGAAGGAGACAGATTCTGGCACCGAGGAGAGAGGTGTAACCGCATTTGGATAGAGATGAGAACGAGGCCTGCAAGGTCACGCTCTATAAACACTCTTCAAATCAGGATGCTAGACTTTTGTTATACATACTAGGTTCAGTCAACAATTTGTGAATGTCTTCATGTTTTCAGTGGTCATTTGAGGTAAAACAATAAAAGCAGCTTGAGTCATGGCAGTAAACATTCCGCTACAGCAAGAAAATAACCCACAAAAACAAATGAGCAGAGGCCAATCAGTAATTCCCCTCATTACAGCTGCAATGCCTCTCTCTCCCTTTCTCTCATGGTTTAACTTTTGTGTTAATGCTTCAAGCTGAAACGCAGTTTATCAGTGTATTTTCTTTGGGTAGCAGTCCATAACTCAGCTCAACTTAGATATATTGGAATTTGATCAAATACTTGAAAGGTGGCATACGGACTCTGTGCTTATTTAAACTGTAAGGTTGAATACACAAATCAGACTGGGTGCTGTGATGAGATGACGTGCGCGCGCATGCGCACACACACACACGCACGCACACACACACACACACACACACACACACACACACACACACACACACACACACACACACACACACACACACACACACCCCTCTGCCCTATAGATCGTTGCTTTGGCTGAAGCTTGAAAAGCCTTGCCTTGTTCAAGGTTTTACACCCACTGTTCTGTTCCACTGAGCTGTGTAACCATAACAGTTTAATGACATGCTATTACACGGCTATCACACTTACAGCATCATGTTAACACCCTAACCACTGCCCCGGTCCCACACAGACGGTAGGCTATATCAGATTTGGACCCTAATCTTACTCATTTGGCCCATTGCTTGGTACTTTCTGCAGCCTTCTCTGCTTTTTTCTTCCAATTTCCTTTTTTCATTGTCTTTTATTCTTTCTGATTATTGGTTTCTCTTTGTAATGAGTTAAAATAACTAAAACCATCTACTCAAGTATGCTTTTTACATTAAGTACAAAGGAATTATTTCTATATTTACACATCTATATTTATTCAACATATTGTTATTTGTATTTATATTATAAACTACTGTATAAAGGCTCTATAGAATATTATGCTTTGTTATAAAGTACATTAAGGTAGCCCATATAATTATATACTATAATATATACTAAAAGCTACAACATCAAAATGTAAAGTCATGCATTTTGGTAATAATAATGCAGGGCCTTCACTTGTATTGTAGTATTTGTACCTTGTGGTATTGTTACTTTTATATAAGTAACTTAATACATCATCCACCACTGGTTCTTCATCATTCAGAGTTGGCATACCCCCGCCTTTCTGATTCATCATCAAAATGGCAAAAGACAAAAAAAAAAAGAAAAAGACAGAAAAGCTTGTATAGTCTGGCGTGTACAACAAACAGAGCTGGTCTGACTTGTTTATTTTGATGCATTAAACCTGACCCGCAGAATTGGCCACAACGGCCAAATACCTACCCTTGAAGCAGAGCTAATCACTTGTGATTTATTTCATACTTCCATTTGATTTGGGGCTGTTTTGGGGTAATCAGACTCTGACATTGGGCCCTGTGCTGTGGCTGAGCTGTTTACATAGCTTTGCTGGAGACTTGTTGACAGTGAGGAGGGCTGAGACGATGAGCCGGGCTGCTCTCAAGGTCTGGACAGTATCTGGATATGAGCTGGCCTGCTAAGGGAAAGGACAGGTCAACGAGGGCAAAGAACCAGGGTCAACAAATGCAGGACAAAGGCCTGGAAAATGAGGAAACCAGAGTGAAGTGGAATATTTTATAAAGTAAAACTCCACAGTAAAACAACTTAGACAAGGTTAACAACAGGTATAGGGACTGTTTTATGTTTCTTTGCCCAGTTTGTGGTTTGGTAGTAACCTGTTACTCTTCCCATTGTTAAGGACTGGGTTGAAATTATGTGGAAGCTAGTGGGCCTAAAAATGAATCTGATCTTCCTTGAAACCAGTAAAATCATCTGTGCGGGTCACGTACATCAAAGTCCTTCTAGAAACAAGTCTTGCCACTTGGCAGTTATCTTAGCCCCTACTTTGAAGCCTCGACTTAAATGAATAGGTAAATGGTAAATGGTAAATGGCTCTTATATAGCGCTTTTCTACTCTGACTGAGCACTCAAAGCGCTCAGTCAGAGTTATAACTGTAATCTCATTAGCGACTGAGTTGTAACAGCTGCATGTTTAAAATTATCAACCAAAAGAAAAAAAAATCCTAAAAGAAAGTAATTTAAAATGTCTGGTGACTCTGACCGCAAAAAAAAGCTTGAAAAGACTTTACTGCACTCCAAGTTGCGCAAAGTGAAACATTATGGTTTTGTTAACAGCTCACAAATTAAAAAAATGTCATGCTGAATCATTTTTGGAACACAGCAATCAAAGAGAGAATGTAAGTGCATTTAAATGCATATTTACAATAGTAACAACTGTCACTGCACAGTTCCCCTTTTTCATGTAGGCTGGCTCTTAATTATGAGGGGCAAGAAAACCTTCATCTTCTCTGTTGTGCAAATCTCCCAAACATTTTGCGTGGCTTTTTTCTGATTAGCCCACATGTAATGTCTGCTATAAGTGTGTTGCATGGTGACATAACAAAAATAGGCCATTGGCATGTGTGAAGCTACTGGGCCGCCTAATAAGCAGTGGAGTTTGTCTCTGTCCTTTAGAAAGTGCATGCATTTATTTCTATTGACACTTAAGTTATCTTATGGAGCCCAACTCCAAACCCAATTAAACTAGCAGAGTCTGATAAAAGAAACAAGTTTAATCATCTTGCGAATTAAACTTTCCACACCCGAATTTGATGTTAAGACCAGTCATGTAGAGAAAATTACATTCCAAAGAAGCAGCAAATTTTCACTGCCAATTGCCCCAAAATATAAGAATATTGCCCTTTTCTGACTTTAAAATTTTCTCACCCCAAAAATTGCTCACTTGTCAAGATTTACATTAGGTCTACTTTGGCTCTCCCTTTTCATCTCGCCACATAAATTTATCAAGCCACTGACTGCAGCAGGAGAGCAGGGTGAATGAGGGTGCGCAAACTGAAATAAAATATGGAGCAAGAAAAGCTGGACTGAAACTGGCTGAACAGGACTGGAGAAAACAAGGAGAAATAAATATTTTACTCGCCCTAATTTTACTCGTAGGAGTCTTTTTTGGCAGTCTCCTCACTTGCTAGAAAATGAATTGATGCTAAATGTACAACTGTAACAAGTTCCAAAAAGTTCAATTCCCAAGACAGAACACACAGTTGGAGCTGTCACACAGGCATTTTTTTCCCTCAATAGTAAAAGAGCCCAGCAGAAAAAGTCAGCAGCCCCCTCTGCACCTGCTTTAGCAAAAGGCCCCAGGTCACTGACTGGAAAGAAAAAAAGGGGGGAGAGACAAAAAGACATGTTTGTGAACTTTCTAGTGCGAGTATTGAACATTTCACATTGAGTTGCATCAAAAACCTGAAAAGTTTGGAGAGGCTAATCAATTTACCAAAAGGTTTTTTATTTGACTGCAGAGCAAGAGTCAAATCTTTGAAACGCAGAGGCTGACATCCTTGAAAAAAAAAGAGGCATGCACTGAACCCACGCCTTTGTGTTCTTTAGTCTTTGTTTGTAGAAGGTTTGCACATGGAGGAGGAGGTAGTTGGCTCCGAGTATCAACCTCAAGTAATATCACACACACATGCACACGCACGCATTTGTTCAGTCTTTAAAAGAAATGTATAATGCTGTTAGATATTATTTTAAGTCGAGGTACTGATTTCAATGCCAAATGTCAAATCAGATGTAGATGACTGGGAGGGTTTTTTATGCTAATAAGCTAGTTAATATTCTGATGATATGTCTACATGAAGCCTGAGTGTTTTAATATCCCAGAGAAGGTGTGTGTGTGTGTGTGTGTGTGTGGCTCCCTCCACATAGACACAGGGATGGCGCACCCAGGGGCGAACCAACGCACTAGCTAGCCTGTGTCGGCTCGACTGGAGCGCCTTGCTGTTTTACCGCAGGAAGTAACACAAAAGAGCAGCAGGAATGTTTATGAACACCTCAGTCCCAGAGGACCTGCGGGCTGACCTGATTATCGCCTGCCTGTAATTCCACAGTCGGCAAGGTGCTGCTGCTCCTGGAGGGGTTTGAAGTGTGCGTGTATGTGTGTGTGTACTCCATCACTGATAAGTATCATTAAACATCATTAGAGGGTTGGAAGAGTCTCGGGCTGCTTTGGTTTTGTGTGTAAGACTGTTTCTGTCAGATGCACTCTAGGAAGATCACTACCAGCACAGCCCTGAAGATGCACACAAACACATTTAAACACACACATGCTGTGAAAAGCGGGTATTTATCAGTCAAGCTTGTTTTGTTATTGCATGCATTCTTTTGACATGAGCTCTGACTGTGGCCTTTGTAAAAGAGGAAATCAAATAACAGGGCCAACAGGAGCAGAGCTACAATCCCCTCCAGCATATACAAACAGAAATAAACCTAGGCTGTCTATATCTAACAATAGGACAACTTTTACTTCAAGGCTATTGTGAAGTTTGAGCAGTCATTTAAGAGGTTTGTGTATATTTGTCTACTTATGTATTCAGAGATGGCTGGCATCTTCTCATTCATTTCCCCAGACAGCTATTTGTTAAGTTATGTTTAGTATTCACTGCCAGGATGTGTCATGAGTGATTCTGTTGATCAGCTGTTGATTTGTGAGCTGTTCCAGGAATGCCGCGGTTAACTGGTTCAGCATGTTTTGAATGTAGACAACAGTGAGGAGGACCAGGACCTGAATCGGCCCAGTGACCTACGATGTGTAGCAAGCGCAGCAGCCGCGAAACATCTCTATCCATCATTGGACACAGCGTATTCATGTGCAGACCAACTGACACAACAGTGAGATCGGAGGAGGCCAAAGCGTAGCTGGGTGCTGCCATCTTCTGGCCAGGCGCCATTTGAGGAGGGTATATGCATCTTTGAGAGAGTATCGTGTACATTTTTAAATTAAACTCCGTCCCAGTTTTGCTATTAGATCTGCATAGATTGCTGCAGATTTTTTTTGCAATCACGCATCAAATGTTATCAAAGGTTTTGCAGCTTAATTTTAAGATTTCTTTCCAGTCCTGCTTCAAACAAAAAAACACTTTCATTGAGTATGCCGATGCTGTTTCTTTCTGTTTGTGTTAAAAAAACAAAACAAAAACAAACAAAACAAAACAAAGCTACCAATCCACAATAAGCAACATATATATGACTTAAAAGCTTCAATAAACTGTATTTCTTTATAGCACAAAACGCTGTATGTCTTCAGGTGTATGTACAGTATAGAGAGCAGCTGGGAAAAGCGCCTGCCTACCTCTCCCCACTTTGGCTGAACGTATCAAGTTAATGTGTGGCGACGCATGGTGAGTTATTGCACTGAGTACCAGGCCGCTGGTTCTGCTCAGAGGCCTGGTTTGATCTTTTATTTACACTCCTTTTTGCTCAGGATTTCAGAACAATTTTCCCAGCTCTTTGCAGTCAAACTACAAAGCAAGACTCCCATCTACGGGAGGCATGTTGAACAGAGAAAAAGACCGCTGGTTTGGCTGCTCGCTTCAAAAACAAACAAAAAAAAGAAAAGCTGTGTCGGTTTAACCACTTTGGACTCCTTGTTGGTCTGGTGAATAGGTTGATGTGAGTGTGACAGCTTGGGAGAGAAAGGTGAGTGGACGGATGGATGAAGAGACAGCTGCAAAAGCACACTGTAAATCTATACAGACAAAGAGGCTAACAGACTTCAAAATGACACATACTACAGACAGAAAGACAGGCAGACTATTACATAGTGAAGGTGTAGGACAAACTATTTTGCCTGCAAGTACGGTTGCATATTCACTCAAGTGGCTGTCTGCATCAGAGAAACAGCGCCAGGACCTAAAACTATTATTCTGCCATTAGTTTTCTGCAGGTCACGATTGTGGCATAATGCAATAGCATTCATCTATTTCATTCATTTTAGTTCTTAGAGAGCGACACACAATTTAATTACCCATCCTCCTCCTTGGCTGTGGGAGCGAGAGCAAGCGCCTCGCCCCCTCCCTCTGCTCACTCACTTCTCGTAAAGGATCGAGGGTGCCGAAACAATGATGGATAGAGTCTGAAAAGTGCATTATTTCTGATGCATTTTTGATTATTTCTACCCTTTCCCTTTTTTCAGGTAATGCAATAAGCCTGATACGCTCTGAGTTCTGTCAGAGACATGGATATTGCAACAGCTCAGCCATCACTTTCTATCGGCAGGAAAGTCATTGTTTCTGAAACAAGGAGTTCTCTATTTTTTTATAGCTCTTTTACTCTTTTTCTCCCTTTTTTCTTTTTTTTTTTTTGTCTATGTACGTCTGTCTGTCTTCACAGCCTTTGTGATTTTGTCTATCTGTCTCCAGCTTGGAGACATTCTCATTTGGACTGGTGCCTTAGACGCCCCAAAAGACTGCCACAACAGTTCCTCATCGAAACAATTTCAAGGACCTCTTCAAAGTGAATGAATCAATAGTGCTCATATGTGGGGTTAAAGCAGAGGTTACACTGATATTGTTCAACTCCAGACACTCCCTTAGCCCCAACATGCTAGCCAGAGCCAGTGACCTCTAGTTTGGTTAA
The DNA here is from genome assembly GCA_015106715.1 of Bujurquina vittata. Lineage (NCBI taxonomy): Eukaryota > Metazoa > Chordata > Actinopteri > Cichliformes > Cichlidae > Bujurquina > Bujurquina vittata. Next base: position 10,964 of record VUQK01012471.1, read on the forward strand.
TATAATTCATTCTGTAAATAGAGAATATCAGTCTCCCCGACTATAACCCCATTTTGCCCTAAACAAAAAAATATATATATTTAAAAAACACAAAGCAAAGAGCGAACCTTTGGGCTAATACTCTTATGTCTAAACTTGGTTTATCCACAATCAAACAATGCAAATGTTTCTGATGTCTGAAATGTAGGTGCTTCCAGCCAGCATTGATCCACAGTCCTCAGAGCTATTCTCAGCCAAACCAATTGTGAGTGTAGTTTTCTCTACACAGATTAGTTTAACAATATTTCCCTCACTGCACATATTACACTTTCTTCATTGGGATTATGTTGGGGGAAAGAAAATGCTGTAGTGTTTAAATTAAAGTAACAACATTTATCTTTATGAGTATTTACAGTAATAATTCACTTAAAATCATTATTAATATTTGTACAAGTCAGTCTCTTAACATAGAGCACATTCTGGAAGATGGTTCCCATATCAACAGCACTGA
>VUQK01012475.1:0-11024 GCA_015106715.1 Bujurquina vittata
AGGACCGGGGATGGGAGCGGTTAGACAGCGGAGGATTATGCTGTCACTTTTTGGGGAAAAAAAGGTCATTATGGGGGTTTGAAAATACGCTAAATTAGCAACACTGTGCCCAACCCCGCGGTCTGCTCTAACCTCGCGAGAACTGCCATCCAGGCTACTGCAGGTGGCAGTTCTCGCGAGGCTACTGACAGAGTTCAGTTTGGAGCGGCAGGAATAATTTTTTAAAATTATTATATTAAAATACGGGAAATTTACGTGAAAATAATAAAACGGGAGGATGTCTGGACAGAGGGGTAAAATACGGAAGTTTCCCGGGCAAAACGGGAGACTTGACAGGTATGCATTTTAAATAACCTTAAATGTAAAAGCTTATAGTTAAATAAGTGTTATTTCATAATTATATGATTTATAATCTGATTAGTCGACTAATCGTTTCAATAGTCGATGAATAATCGACTATCAAAATAGTCGTTAGTTGCAGCCCTAGTTAGCACTGTTGCTTTATGGCAAGAAGGTCCACAATCTGGACAGGGCCTTTCTGTGTGAAGTTTGCATGTTCTCCCTGCATCTGCATGGGTTCTCTCCGGGTATTCCAGCTTCCTCCCACAGTCCAAAGACATGCAGTTATTGGGATTAGGTTATAGGCTCCACCCCCACCTCCAAACCCCGCACGACCCTGAAAATAGATAAGCGGGAGGAAATGACTGGATGGATGATGCTCTGGTTATTAGCAGATTGCCGCTGTCTCCCGTAGTTTGCAGGACAGACCCCAAACTGTTTGCAAATGTTCACTAGCTGCTAGCCAAGCAATAGCAAAACCTGAAAAACTGCAACACAAACTGGAAACTGAGAATATTCTCCATCAAAGTAAAAGCTGCGCCTTACCGTTGCAGCCAACATGTTCCAAAATGCACAACTTTTACCCTGAAGGCTCCAGTTTCTAGTTTGTATTGCACTTTGCACATTTCAGCACCACTTGGAGAGTAGTTGGCAAGCATTTGCAGACAAGTCACTGTCTGCCATGCAAACTAGATTACATTAGATTCAATTTATTGTCATTGCTTGTGTACAAAGAAATGAAATGTAGGTTATATCTAACTAGAAAAGCTTAAGCGGTGATTAAAATAAAAAAGCATAATACAGTATGTACAAAAGACTAACTACTCACAAACTACTTACAACCATGGCAATTAGCCAGCAACCGATACATCACAAGGAGATTTTTGGTGCAGCACCCTCTTTGCAACTGATTTCATCTAGCTACAGCTACAGTAACAACCTCCAGCAACTGCTCACCAGCAGATCTAGGAATAAACATCTCCCCCATGATCAGTTGCCGGTCTCTAGCCCTGTGTGACTGGTGCCTTAGTAATATTCACTATTCACTATTGCCTAAACTCAGTGCATCGTGGCATAAACACAAGGGGACACTGTGTGAGTACTTTTGAGATGCCAGCAACTTAAATGCCAATATCTGGCACATATGATAAAGGGGAGAAACTTGAAATAAACATTTGTTGACATTTCATAAACAATTACTCAAATAAAGGCTGTGAAAATAATTTGCCTAGAGCCTCACCATCACTGTCACAGTCAGCATTTTAACAGATATACATCAACAATACTTTTCTTAACAGCTGATTTCACTGCCGTGTCACAGAGTGCATTGATTGGTATATTTCTCAACTGTAAAATGCCCTGCACATCTTGGTCACATGCATCCAAATTTAATAAAAAAATAATCAGCATATAGTAACTACATTGATGGTAACTGTTTGTACTGGTCCAGCTCCCATGCTATGTGCATGTAAGTACAAAAGCACATATTCGTGCATGTCTAAGTGGTCTGACCAAACCAAGATGTGTGCCAAGCAGGAGGGTGTGTTATGCTGTGAACAAAAGGCGGCTGGATGGAGGATTTGGAGGGAAATCTTGACTGGGGATCCTCATAAATCACTGGCCTAGCTGCTGGATTCTGACAAGCCTGTATAGCTTTACCTGCTGCTGCTGTTCGCTCTCATGCCCGCCTGCCTGTTCATCTCCTGTTTATGCATATCCAGTGAATATCCCACCTCTTCTCTCCTCTCTTTGAATAGCCCTCCCTCTTCCTCTCTCTCCTCCCTCCTCTCCCATCTCCTCTGTTGTCCATCTTCCATATTTGTATAACCACCTCTTTCTTCTCCTCCCTTCTTCCTCTCTCCCTCTGATTGCCCTCCTGTAGGCCTGGTTTTCTCAAGGCCTGGCCAAGCCCAGAGCCTCCCAAAGACCCCTCTTTTCCTTGCTTGGCTGCTTAATTGATTCTGCTGGGGCAAAAAAAAAATGAAGCGATATATACTTCATCACTTATTTATGCTGCCCTTTGATATGTGTGATATTTAGGAAGGGTTAATATGTATAGGGTTAATCCTTGCGGGGGTGAGATTTTTGAAATTTTCATGAAGGACTGACCAATGAGATGAGATAAAATGAAAGAAAATGAAAGTTGGAAGTTGCGGCACAGGCCTCTCTCTGTGAGATGTTGTTACATCCGCATACCAAAAACTGAATTGGGGGATGAAACCAACTTTTGAGGAATTTATTTTTGCTATAAAATCTTAAATCCAACTTTTTACATATCGCCTGGGAGCGCTTGCATATTTTATCTTATTTTATTTTATTTTTTTGATGTTTTTATGAAGGGCCACAGAAAGTTAGTGGGGAGAAAAAAAGAGTGATGGGTAGGTCTCTTGTTATGGCAATTTTTTTGGCCATATATTTTCATCTACATATGCCATTTCCTTTCAGGTGCATGTGTAGGCACAATATGTGAGTAAGCGCCCACGCACATGCATGTACAGTCTGTGGGTGCTGACAGAGGTAAGAGAGACCCTGCTCAGAGGCTGGTGCGTGGAGGCTTGTGGGGCTGCAGTCCCAGCATATTCATAAATCAGGCCTTTCAGGGAGCTGTCAGAGGCTCCATAATGAGGGTCATTACTCAGGCAGGGTGTCAAAGCTACTATCACAGGGACCCGTCCCTGGAAATCACACTCACTCTGCTCCTTGTTAAATAAACAGTGCAGTATACAAAATGGCAAACAAGCTGAGGGTCAATCTGATGCAGTGCGGGGCCAGGCAGGCCTCCAGAGTAATTTATCCTCGGGGAATACCTCTCGGCTGGGGAGATGGATTACAGCAGGCCCTCAGAAAAGATTAATGGAAATAAAAATCACAAAAAAGGGAAAAAAAAGAGGAAAAGAAATGCGAAAGATTGAAATAGAAAAGTGAGACGAGTGAAAAAGAGGATGAATTGACAGATGGTTAAAAGTGTATAAAAAGATGTTTTTGTGGCTGCCAATGTGCAGAAAAACTGTTGGCAAAATATTTTCATTATCTCATCCCACTGCGTGTGAAACTTCATTTCTACTTCATACAAAGCAGAATTCTGACTTCAAGACAAAATCCAATATTGTCAGAGCCTGTTTTTTTGCTGACATGAGGAAGTGGAATCTATCCTCAGTCTGAGCTCACAGTGCTGATGTAATGGCCTAGTAATAACAGTGTCTGAATCTCTGTTATCAAATATTCATCCTTATATTGCTTTGCTAATATCTAACACACGGCTTTATTAATTTGGGGTGCTGGAGGTGGTGCGGCTTGGCGGCTAATGGCAGATCAGAGAGTTAAGATAAAGGAGATGGACATCTGAATTGACTCTTTAGTGTGAAAGTACTATCACGTGGAACACAACTACTTCTGTGCCTCCTGCAAAACTGCTCTTTATTTTCAGTTAATTACTGTTAATTATTCACTTTTTTATTACAGATGTCAAGTTGGGATATATCTTTTTTTTCACTCTGGGTAACCATTATGCAGTAATTTTACTCATGTCAAAACACACTCATCTAAATACACCAGTAAAAGAGCAATGAGCAGTTGTTAATATTTATACCTTTAATCTTCGTTTTTAATATATTACATCATATCTCTGTGTGAGAGGGCATGGCCTACACACACACACCCTCACAGGCGCGCGCACACACACACACACACACACACACACACACACACACATACACACACCGGTATGCTGTGCAAAATTTAACGTGAGCAATATCTGAAGAGTTTCCTTTAAAATAAGCATTTACAGACTAAAAATCCCTAAAGAAAATGTAAATCATCAATAACGTTTAATATTCTAGTCATTTCCTTCTTCCTCGTTCCGCTGCAAGGACGGTGCAGTTGTCGTGTAGGGTCTGTTCAAGGACAAAATACTGAATACTTCCTTCATAGCGAGGATGTGCCCTCTTCTCTGTTCTCCCCGCTAACCAAACAGCTAGGAGTGCTGCTTTTTTTTTTTTTTCACCCACTGATTTTCAGCTCACCTACCTGAAGGCAAAAAGATTAATCTTTTACATCTGTGAGTTTTAGACAGGCACTCATGCTGTGCGAGACACTGCTAAAGCAGCCAGCCCTTACGCAATGCCAATTAATGATTTTGTCATTTTAGTGACTGAGGGTGGCGGGGTAGGGGTGGGGGTGCTGCGAGTTTGTCAGAGTACTTTTAAGGCACAACTGCCATTGTAATTTGCGGCCATCTGTTTCAGTGCTGGGGTTGAGGGTGGGGGGAGAGGAGAAGAAGAAGAAGAAGAAGAAGAGGAGAGGGGAGCAACGCTGTGAGGAAGACAGTAGCCGTGTGATGATGCATCTGTGCAACTAGCTACCGTAGAGTGCACGCCGGCTGCCATGTCTTGGGGACATGCGGGGAACATATGTTGTCTTGGAGCCCCAGGGCTGACATTGAAGATGAGGAAAGACGGTACTTCAAGGCAAATGTTTTCCCTGAAGTGAGGCTGCCACCGCCTATACGGCTCAGAGTGTTGACAAGTCTCCCGTGGACTACCAAACATTAAGATTTACACACAAATGTAAAGAGCGGCTAAAAAAAAAAGTGTTTTAAAAGTGCTCACCAGCAACGGAGATTCCCCGGACTGTGAACAGAGAGGGACATGTGGCTTCCCAAAACTGGAGCATTTCATCAGATTAGCCTGGAGGAGATGCATAATCACACATGTACTCTACATGCACCTGCGGCTTTGCTTGTAGCTGTAACTGTACTCCACGGTAGCTTAGCTGAGCTGTGCTTGTGAGGTCAGGGACTGCTAAAGACTGAGCTTGCACCGATTGTGAAATTCCGCGGCCATGTTTAAATACAGAAATTAGCCGATAGCTGTTGTTGATACGGACGCTGATACCCATCTGTCTTTTGTTTTTTTGTGTATGTGTTTTTCATTTAAAAAGAACTGTTTTAAGCCTTTGAGCTCTCTAACAGACTACCTTCGAACATTTAGCTGGCACAAAATTTGACGCGACCGAGCAGATGAAAATCAGCCGCCGCTATCGGCAAATGTTATCTTATTAGCTGAAAGGTGGAAAGCAGTCAGCAAGGTCAATATCAGCGGATATATTTTTGCATTACCACTAAAAAGTACACATTTCAGTGCAGAAATGGGCTATAATTGCTCTGCCTGGTACAGTGCAATTAGAGCAGATGATTCCTCTTTAATAATCTCAAGTGATGTGCAGAAAATATGCACATCTACCATTCAAAAGACTTTATTCTTCTTCACCATCTCTCACTCACCTTACAGCAATCAGTATACCTTATAAATGACTTCATTTTAGAACAAGTCTTCTTGCCATATGGCTTATTATATTTCATAAAGTTTTATTTTAGACACAAGTTCTTAGTGAGTATGCCGTGCATGTTAACTAAAGAAAGTCACTGCACTGCAGTGTAAGAGAAGAAGTGCTCGGTTTTAGCTTCGCTAGAGGGTTCCAGTTTGCTCTGACTGGTCAGATGGCCGTGCAAAATTAGAGCACTTGTTTCCCAACATAACCAAAAGAGCCAAAATGGTGGTAGATGAAGCTGTGGTAGTACTGCAACCATTCTGGACAGAAAATGCCAGTGGCCATCATATAATTAATTCAAAGTACACGAAAAAGTCCAAGTCTCCATAATTGCTGACTATGTCCTAATGAAAATGTTAGCCCCATTTTGTCTTTTGTTGTAGGGGTATTTATATCAAAAATAAGGTGTTCAGTTATGGGCAAGGGAAAATTAGCTGCTAGGTGGACATTATACAAACTGACTCAGATATATCTGGAAAATGAGCCCAAACTACAAAACCAGGCATTTTCTTTAGGAGATAATAACTCACTAAGCATGTGCAGATCTTTGACACCCTAGAAAAAGCTACAGAAAACAGTAAAGGAAAGAGGAACACCCAAGAAGCATAATTTGGGCCCTTTATGGCTCAGAAAACGTGCCACACTTTGACATCAAACTTCTTAAATACAACCAGACGTAAAAGAAAGATAACATAAAAGTTCAGTGATGCCCTTTAAAAGTACTGGAGGAATATATTTAAGGCAGTAGTGTTTAAGTTCAGTCTAATGCATGGACTATTTCTCAGTGAGTTTGACTTAAAACACTTTATACTCAAATGCAGCGCTGCACCTTGATGGCTGGCTGAGAGCGACACAATAATTGACCCAGCTTAATATCGCTGAGGTGTCTGTATGAGAGGAGAGCGAGGGCCTTCATTAGGGCCTCGCTAGCGGAGACCCTAAGTGTCTCACTCTTTTCTCCCTCTCAGCTACATTCAGACCTATGATGAATGGCTATAGAGATGGACTGCTGCCGAGGGAGAGTGCCTGACGGGCCCAAGCAAAGCCTTGGATGATGAATAATGACTCTGTAGCCATTTCCCCACAGGAAGTCCTCAGACTCCGGTCGGCTCCTCTACAAAGGAAATCTGGTTGACAAGCTCTCCTTAACCAGGGACCGAACCATATCATGGATAGGTGTAGCTGGGGATTGCTCTGAGACAGTGTGAGACATCACCTCCTTGAGACAGGATTCATCATCTCATCAAAGCTTGCGCAGCATGCGAACCTTTGGCTTGCCAGTTAAAGAAGGTGAAGTGTAAGAAAGTCCTTTCTTTCTCCAATGAGGAAGAAGAACTCTCAGCAAGGAGACAAACTGTCGATGAGAATTTCTAAAAAAGCAGTGGGCCAAAGAAAAACAGTAAGAAAAAAAAAGAAGAAGCCAGGAGACAGAGGAAGAGGAAGAGGCAGCGGAATGAACTGACGAAGAACACGTTTGCAAATTAACTTTGACTGCTCAACAAGGAGCGTGTGTTGACAGGGGAGAGAGATGATCTGATTTACTGACACAGGCAAAGGATAGAAAGAGAGCAAGTGGAGAGGCACGCGAGACAAAACAAATTCAATCATCTTTTCCATCAAGAGGAAAACCTTAGCCTTTCCAGCACAAAAGACCCCCCTGGCTTAAATCAATTGCAAACAAACCTGATTCTGCGACGAGACACGGGGGGAATAAACAGTAGCTTTCAATTTAATTCAGCCCCGCACCCTGGGAGACGAAAACTTTCATCCATCACTTTCATGTGCCTCGCAAGGCAGTTGTAACTCTGAGAGCGTGGTGGAACTGGTGACAGCAAGGAACGGTAAATATGTCTCAACAAGCAGCTCCGCTGACAGACTCAACGTGTTTACAGCAGTATACGCTTGACAGACAGCGGCACTGAAAGCCAATGCATGCAAGCGATGATCAAGCCTCTCTCGGCTTCCTTTGTGAAGTGCAGTTGCGAGGTGCACGCCAGAAGGTTAAGTATTTACATCATGTGCTCTCAATGCTTTAAAGACACTCTGTGCACTTTTTTCAGTGTAAGAAGAGTTCACGACATCATGCATGACTCTAGATCTTGCTGATGTCAACATCCGCTTAAAGGAATTACATAATAAACTAGAAATTTATTGGAATTGAAAAAAGATGTTACTTTTTTTTAATTCATGGCATAAAGCAATGCTTTCTTGCTCCTATTCCACCACCACCCTTTCTTTTTTTTTATTTTTTGTTAAATAAGATGATGTGTACAGGTTGGATTCTTTTTTTAGGAATTTGTTATTTTGAATTGAGGTTTCTGCCTAAGTGTTCATGAATAGACTCTCCCAAATTATTTCTTAAGGGCTTCTGAGCTGAGGAGGTATCTCTGCAGCAGCTTATTCAGAATCCTGTCTCCATGCATTTTGTCTGTAGGTGGTCTATGCAGCACCTGGATCTGCCTAGCCTGCGTAGCTGAAAGCTGGGGCATTAATCTGCCCTGACTGATGATGAACATTAGCATACAGCAGGAGAAATACGTGTGTAAGTGGTGTATGCGTGTTTGAGAGTGAGAGGGAAAGGTGAGTTTAAGTGTGTTTAAATGGGCTACTGGTGCTAAAGCGCATGCGGTCGTGAATATTTGCACAGCCAAGTTGTGTCTGTATGTGCATGAATGTGCATGAGGACAACTTCACTCCCCCCCAACCCCTTCCGTTTTTTGAATTCCCCTCCACTTCCTGTCATTAAGGCACACTCATCCCTTCCTTCCTTCCTTCAAAAATATTCTCAGCAGTTTTTTGTCAATCTAGTAATAATTCAATTTAGCAGGACTGGCCAGGTTGGGACTGCCATTAGTTTGGAGGAGGTGATTTAAGATTGATGACTTGTGTCCCCTGGGAGTCTATTCCTCATCTTTTGGGAGGGGGCGGGAGGCCCGCTGGTGGCCGGGGCTCTTCGGCTGCACCGGGCGTGGGAGTCGTTGAGCGAATTAAGGTTCAGAATTGATTTCCTCCAAATTTAAGCTGACTAATGTGACAAGTGGCAGCTGTGAGCGCCTCACCGCCGCGGCCTCGAATGTCTCCTCCGGGCTCCTCACTGTGACACTGTGCCAGTGCAGGCAATGGAAGGAAATAGCTGCACCGTTGTTCATCCTTGCAGGTGCACACACATGCAGTGACACACACACACAGACGCCAGCGCACACTTTAGCAGGTTCACATGGCCACATCTCAAGATGGAGACAGACAAAGTCATGCAGACACAGCACGAAAATATGCACACACACACACACACACACACCGCCACTCCACCCCTGTGACACAGTGTTGTGCGAAGCTGCTCACCCATCAAACTCAAGTCAGTGACACAAATTACAGCCGAGGACTGGATGAGGAGAGCGTTGCTTGGCCCTGACACAGGCACACACAGAGATGCACCCACACAGCTGCAGCGCTGTCGTGTACACACACACACATACACACACACACTGCTACAGCAGTGACAAGGAACAGGTCAACATGATGACACTAGTGAATAATTCAAGAGAAAGCTGAGAGTGAAAGAGAGAGCGTTGCGAACAGAAAGAATTGAGAGAAATGGTTTATATATATATATATATACTGTAAATAAAGAGTGGAGGGAACGCAATGCTCTGAACGCATACACAGATGCATCGTATTCCTTTGTAAATCACACATCTTGTCACAGATCTCTATACCATCATGTCAATGTTTTGTTCAGCGGTTTACCGGAGGATAAAGACCTGTTAATGCCTGACTCTATTTTTGCCCCTGAATTAGGACAACTTTTGTATTACAAATGTGTTTTATCCAGAAAAGCATGAAGATATTTACTAAAGGCAATTTGTTTTTTCTTCCCCTGCAACAAAGTAACGTGCTGCGGCTGTCAACAGCTTCTTGTCTCACTGCATTGAAAGTTCCCACATGGCAGCCTGTGTGACAGGTTATAGTCGGCTTAGAGGTATGGTAAGCAAACAGTGTCTTTTTTTTTCCTTTTTTTTTTTTAGGAAACAAAAAAAAGTGGCGCCTTTGACGAGTCAACGTTGGAATTGGTTTCACGCATGAATGCAGCCTTTAAGACAAAAGCACCTCAGGAGATAATTACAGTGTCAAGCATACCCTGCCAAGTGCCTGACGATTGCCCAATATTTAGCTTTAATTAAATCAAAGCAGAAATGTAATTTCTCCGGAGTGAACACTACACAAAGTGGATTCCCAGAAACACACAACATGGCTGACGAATGCATTTCCTTTTGTCCCTGCCGCATTGCCTATTGCTTGTTATGACCCCAAACCCTCCATGTCCTGGAGGTAAACCGACTTGCTGCTTCCTCTCGGGAGGCGTGAAAAAACAGGCATCGTGCTGCGACATACGGCTGCCTTCTCAGCTCGTGTGTTTACATGTGTGGAAAACAGCCGCAAATTAGCCGTAAACAATTGGAAATTGAGTCCGGGAGCATTTCAGCATGAGTCTGTGGGAAACGGTATCGAGGGGCCACGCACTGGGATGTGCCTGCTACAGTGTTGTTTTTTTCTTTTGGAGTCAAATTAAATTGCTTTGTTCTACGTCTTAAATCTCCTAACATCTGCTTTGTAAAGTGCGCTTCAACATATTTGAATAATTTGCTTTATAACCATAGTTGGTTTGCCATGTATGAAGCAGGTATAATGTGCCTTCATGCTGGGGTAAGAACAGCTTAATAGCTGCAATAAATCATTATACATAATACAATGCACTTTTTTTTGGTCATCATTTGAATATGTATACAAACATGGACTTATATGCTAGATGAAGACAACTCATGAGAAGTAAGTACTGCAGGTCTGTCTGATATGACTGAGAGGGTTTTTTTTAGTTATAAAAATCTCTTTTTTTCATTAATGAGTGGATGCAAGTGTATGTGTTCTCTCCTATAGACCAGGGAATTAAAAACAGCCTGTGTCTGTTTGGACTGCAGTACAGAGCCCGCCGATGGCAAAAGGTCAACACGAAATTAATATGGGCATTAATATTCCTAATGCAAACTCACAGTGTTCTGTGTGTTAAAGTTTTGACTCAGCTCGGCACAAAGTTTAATAAGACATCTTTGTGCGTGTGATCTGCGCTCAGCACTTGGCAAAGTTCAATACATGAGCACAAGTAAGCGCGCGCACATGGGCATGAGCGTGCAAACAGTGACGCGCGTACACACACACACACACACAGACACACACACATATGGGACACATTGTGAAAATTGTAAAATCTGGCGTATATGTTAATATTATGAATGTCTTCGAAGCTACCGATCAGCAGAGACCGTGGGGGTGGGGGGGGGGGTCTAATTGATTGTAAGACA
>VUQK01012475.1:31235-48814 GCA_015106715.1 Bujurquina vittata
TTCAAATAGGGTGTAATTAAAAAAGTTATAATTCAGGGGTTTTTTGGGAATTCAGAAAAAAAAAAAAAAAAAAAAAAAAAAGTTCAACATGTGGACTGGAGGAGCCAGGGACAGAAGAGCCAAACTTTTAAGAAGGACCTCCCAAACCACAGCTGCAGCACATTTAACTCCCCTTTATTTACAGTATGTGCTAACACTGGTTCTTGTTATGCTGCAAATGCTCCTTTCAGCATTGAACAAAAATATTGTAGATATTACATCCACTTTTACATTCATTAATACAATCTTATACTAAATAGAACATAACAAATAGCTTCCATTTTATTACTGGCACGGCTCTTACTCGCTTTCTCCCAGTTTCTTCCTCTTTCTTTCACTATTTTATTTCCTTCCTCCCTCCTTCCTCTCTCTGCCCATTTCGCACTCTTGGTTCTGACGCAGCAATAAAGGAAAGGAACTCATTTATCAGGTCTGATGGCAGCGGGGGGTGTATTGTGCACTGGTGGTGGTGGTGGGGGGGTGCATGTTAGCCTGAATGCATAGCTTTAGGCTATTGCCCTGTTGTAAGGTCATTGTAATTAAGTTTTGGCTCACAGTGGTGGACTGTGCCTTTGAGGTTCAAATGTCTTTTCCTTCCATCTCAAAAGGTCCTTTTCTGCACGATTTGATTATGAGATCATACAAAACAGTCTTATCCCACACCAAATATTAGGCTCTGTCTGTGAATATTGATTTATCTGTGGACTCAGTTCAGTTGGAATGAGTTAGATTCCCCTAACTTGCTCAGTGATTACTTTGTGGAAATAGAATATTAGAGTGTCAGTGATTGCTGTAGATGGGAAAGCTCAGGGCTCGACCGAACACTTGAGATTGCTAATCTAGGATCCTAAACCTGCTCTAAAACTTCAATTATAGAATTGTGGTGTGAGTCAGGAAAAGAGAGGTGATGACCTATTGATCAATTTCTCATCTATCTATCTAGATCATCGCTCTCCTGCTCTACACTTCCTTTTCAGCATTTCTTGTATTTTTTTTCTACTCGTAGGCTGAGGAGCAGAGAATAGTTGCTTTCGTAAGCCTTGCCCGTACATCCAACTCGTCTTCCCGGCCGAAAGTCGCACACCACATCAAGTCAAGCGAAGTCCAATAAAAGCAGTCAGCCCCTCCCTGATGGCAAACTGGTCCAGATGTGGCTGCTCTTTGCCAGACCCCACAGCCTTCATGTGTGTGCGTCATTGTGCTGAGTGGCCCCAGGTGTTACAGTCGATTTTGCGTCTAGACTCCCTTTTAAACTCTCTCTGCTTTTTCCTCTCCGTGTTTTTCCTTGTTGTTGATAGATGAGTAAACAAGTTTTTCCTTTCAGCTAGGAAGGATTTGGGAGCGCAGAACCTCACAGGAATCCTTCTAAAGCTCCACCGTTTTGTCTTGAACCTTAAGATAGGTGTTCTTGTAGTTTTCAAACAGCTGTGACTTAAAACATTCAGACCCTGAGAGCACACAAGTGACCCGCAGCAGACAGAATTAGTTGCCCCTGTGACGCAGCATATTAGTGATGGATTTGTGGACAAAAAAATAAGGCTATAGTGAATGAGACATCAATAAGTCATCAATACCTTTCCTGTGGAGTTCAGTATAGATAATGACCTGTGGGACACGCTGATACTGTATCCAAAATTCAGCCTATAACGCACTGGCGGAAAGCACAGAAGGCCAGCGGGATTATAAAACAATTCAATACCACAGCAGCGGATTCATATAGTTTTTCCAGGCTGGATCACATGTTTGGAAAAACCCACATTGTTTCATAATAACAGAGGCCCAGTAGAAGGGCAACTGACTGGTAAAGCTCCCCCTATTAGGTATGCACATGCACATCGGGGCAGACAGATACGCACAAAAAAAAGTTTTCCTCTTTTGTTTTGTTTTGTTTTGTTTGAGTTTTTAAATGACCGAGGACATTAATATTTCTGAAAGCTAACCTCACCAAAAACAGCATTTACTTAAAATTAACCCAAAATTTGTAAAATTTCATTCTGTGTCACGTGTGCCCATAACTTAAATTCAAGTGCACACAGAAAAGCACATAATCCTAAACTGAAGAGAATGAATCCATCCATTCATCCATCCATCCATCCCCTTATCCTGTTAGTGTAACTGTTGCCTCACAGCTAGATGCAGAGACACTATGGACAGGCCAAAATATCCAAACAGTGCTCCCTAAATGAGATTTGTCAGCTGGATACATAGAAGGGTGGCTGTGGCTCAGGTTAGAGGTTTGATTCCTGGTTGCTCCGGTCTGCATGCCAAAGTATCGTTGGGCAAGATACTCAACCCTGTTGAAACCACTTAGCTGTTAGCAGAAGTGGTTGTGTGAATGGGTAAATGCAAAGGTGTTGTATGAAGCTATTTGAGTTAGCCTTTGGCTAGAGTAGAAAAGTGCTATATAAGAACTAGTCCATTTACCAAGGGCATCAGCTGATGTGAGCTGGCTCTGAGAGCAGCTGATCTGCTGGGAGTGTAATGAACTTGACTGAATTAATGCAATGCTCCATTAATTGATGTCAACATACATATTGGAGTTTACTCCACACACATCCCTTTTTCAAACCCACAAGTTTCAGAATCCTTCTCATTTGTGCTGGTGCTCAAAATCTCATAAATGAAAATACAGTTGAGTATAAGAACATTTACAAACTAAACTGGACTGCTTAACCCAGTCATACTATTATTGTTTTTCTTTTTGAAACAATTGAAGCAAATATTGATAGAAAAAAGTGCCTCAAAACTTTACTTTTCTGTTTCTTTTAAATATCAAAGAGAAGCTTTACAATCATTTGTGCCATGTTTGATCTTTGTAACATGAGGAACACAAGCACTCTGTAATATATGAAGTTCTTATTCCACTTACGTAACATAGTGGGATTAGAGCTTTTTTCCTTTTTTTTTTGGCCTTAAAATGCTCCTCACACGTCTGACAGTGGGCTGAGCTGCATTTCAACTAGCGGTGTACTGTGGCGTATCTTTGAACAACCAAACAACTCAAGTGAAGTGCCTGCAGTCCTTTAAGCACTTTATCCCTCAGAGCTTCATTGGGCAACAGACAGGCAAAAATAAAATAAAATAAAACAAGAGAAAAAAAATGCAAATGAACGCCACTTCTACATACGATTCACAACCACAACAAAAAGGCAGAGTACATTAAAAATGTTTTAGAAGGCCAGACTCATAACTTCACTTTTAAACAATAGGGAGTGGGGGGAAAAAGATGGGGGGGAGAGACAGAGAGTGAGTTTGAAAGATATAAGCTTTTTTTAAGGCTCCTTGGTGTCGCGTTGGGGATTCCATGTGTCTCATCGTCTTGTTTAGAGTGCATTAGCAGCCAATGACACAGCCTCCCTCCCTCCTCGTCGCTCTATTTTTCTTGTTGTCGGGGAGAGTGTCCTGAGGCGATAAAAGCAACCATCAGTACTCCTCCTCCTCCTACACCTCCTTTTCATGCAGAGATACGCAAGGGCCTAATTTTCCATCAGCAAAGCATGAAATCAAGAGAGAATGCCACACAACAAGCACTCTTATGAGGGGACACTTTGCCAGTTCACCCACCCACAGAAGCAAGCACACACACGCGCATGCACGCACACACACATCTGCACTCATATGTAACACACCGACGCAGAGTCACATCCCAACTTCTGCATAAATTATGAAATCAAGTGGATGCTAAGCTAAAGTGACAATCACAAGCTTGCTGATGAGAGCATAAATGTGACTTTGTGAGATTGTTTTGGAAATTTCACAAAATTATGTGACGCTTGTTAAGTTTTCGGGCGATGCTTTTCTTTGACATGAAGATGACGCAATATTTTAAGTGGAAACTGCATTCAAATGTAGGCTATAAAATGTTGCAATAGAGACAGACATGTCCAGAGAGGCCTGTCTCGGTGCTTTTGCTGCATATGTCAGTTGTATGCTAATTCCAAGACTCAATTAATGTACGGTTATATGCATTAAAATGCCACTCCAGCCTTAGACATTCAAAATACATACAGCCATCACACACAGTGCTGCCCATATCAGAGGTCAAACAAGTCAAACAGTTAGCACCCATTACATTCACATTTCTATATGCTGTGACTAAAGTACATGCCTATCTATACACACGCCCAGATATCTCTCAAACTGTAATTGTAGAGATTACATTACATGCCCTGTCGATTTGTGTGAATGCTACACCTACAGTATATGAAACGTATGTGTTTAAATCTTGTTTCTACAATGTGAGTCTCTGTTGATGTGCATTCACATGTTTGGTCAAATCTTAGATCTTAGGTGTTTTTGGCTCAATTGGTTGAGGTTTACATTACACACACTACATACATAGAGAACAGTATGCAGCATGCCAGCATACTCAAGGGCAAAAATAAGCAGCTGATTGTTTTTTTTCCAAATACTACTTCAGTGATTCAACACACCTGAACATGCATCTTAAAGTCCTATCACATCCATACCTTTGTGTAAACTTGCATCCAGATCTGTGATCAGACACTTGCATGCAATATTGCAACCAAAGACTGTAGATAAAGATGGACGTATCATTGTGAGGTCAGCAATTGTTACCGTTGCGGCTTTCATCGAGATGGTTTGTGTAGAGCCAGAAGTGATCATATTTACATCAGAGGGTCAAGTTCTAAGTTATCAGCTAAAATTAGTCAGCTTGGTTAGAAGGCTGATTCATAAACTGCACAGGTGCCGGTAACTGCTAATTAGCCCAGTGCAAGTCTGTACAGTTGTTACGAAGGTTAAAGAGTGACAGATATCAAACAGGGGTTTTCTATAGCAGACTGTAAACACGTTCTATTTACAGGTAAAGCTAGGCTTTTTAACAGTGTTGCTGAAGCTCCAGTCGCACAGGTGTCATAGCATCCCCATCATCCAGGTGTATCCTGGTTTCTATCTGTCACTCAGGCCGCTTCTGTTATTACTGTTGAGATTTACTTCAAGCTCACCTATGAGCTACTTACCCTGTCTGTCCTCTTAATTGCAGATACCCCCTCGGTGTGCCAATTCGTCATTCTGGAGAGGCAGCCTGCCGATCCGAAGTAGAAAACCTGTGAGCAGAGTCAACCGGTCATTAAGCCAAATCAATGGAAAAATTTGAAGAAAAAAAAAAAGAACACCTGGAGGGCTAGACTGTGAGTAAAAACCTTGGAATATGAAAGAAACTTACCTGAGAGTTGAACTGTGAGCAAAACCTTTGGAACTGAGAATAGCCTAGCGGAGAGCTTGCTGCACACTGAATAAGTGGACTCAAAGAGAGACTTAGCCGAGAACTGTGCTGGTTATGAGAACTGTTCATCTGCAAGAAGTTACCTCCAAGTAAGAGGACATTTAGCTTGGATCTTGTGACTATGTGAAGTGTGGGTATTTGTTATGCCTGCAAAATTTTCATTAAAACTGGTTAACTGTTCATGTGCATCTGTTTTTAAATCCTTTGAAAAATAGTCACAACAACAGAGCAGTCGCTAGGGAAAAATGTTTTTCCCCTGGCAACCTCTGGCTGCTAGGGGGTCATGAGCGGTCTCTAGGTTTGTGTGTCTGAGGCCTTAGGTAAAGATGTCACAAAAAATCCATAAATGTTTGCATGTTATTAATATATTAGTGAAGATGGGATTTCTTTTTGTCTCCTTGGGAGAGTAGAGAAGGTACCCTGGGATCTTGTAAAGAGGATAGTAGGTTCATAGAAAATCAGTATTTCGTGTGAAATGGTTATTTTCTCGTTTACTGCATCATATTTAGTTTTCAGCAACTGTAAATACATTATAAAGTACTGCCAAGATCATATAATTAAACCAAACCAGTTTATACAGAATGCACTGCATTTTCTTCTACTCTGTGTAATGCTTTTTCTAGCATACTCAGATGGCAGACATGTAAATTACACTAAATCTTCTCGTAATGGTTGCCCCATTACAATTGCAGTCACACAATCTAAAATCTCACTTTATATTTTGCTATAGAGAAAGTGCCTCACAATGCAAAATATTCAATGTGTAGAGAACCATGCCATGTTTTTCAGCTTGATTCTCTTATATTTCCCTCCATACTTTGTGTACACTACAATTTGTATACATGGAAAGCAGGGGCACACGGATGTTTGCAATATTCAGCCTATGGCCATGTAGATAGTCACACATAATTAAAATGTGATCTCAAAATGAAAGAAGGCCACACTGGTAGGTATGCAGGTACTGAGATCGGGTGAGTATCTGACCTTACTGTGCAACCAAATGCCAGTTAATGCAAGTTTGTATGAGTGAATGCATTTGGTCACGTAAGTAAACATGCCAGCCACTTTCATTACCCTTGGAACAGACAGCAAAGAAAAATAAGATAATAGTAGAAAAGCAGAAGAAACAAGCTGCAGTGCTGCATGAGGCCCAGCATTGCTTTATCCAGAACCCATGCAGCCAAGCAGATGTCAGAGACCAACTGCTAGGGTAAACTGAACAGTACTGTATCTAAGTTTTATATCAACTGGAAAAAAAATAAGGCGGTTAGTTATTAGGACAGTAACACTGACAAACACTACAGAGGGTGGAAAGCTTTTTCTCTTCTACGCACACAAACACAGAGAGAAGAAAAAGATCTCACAGTGCTGACTGACAAAGATGCCCTGCAATATAGATGACGAGAACAAAGCTTCCCATAACAAACTCCAGTCATATTGAGACGATTTCCTTTTCAATAATGAATCGCCATCAGCATCACGCGTCAATACTGCCTCTGTGTTTTGTGTGTGCCAGCATGTGTGTGTGAGTGAAGAGGAAAGAGAAAAAAAAAACATCTATCCTCAACGAGAACAAAACTTCTATATTTAATCTGCACTGAGAACAAGCAGGCATGCAAAGTCAAAAACAAAACAGGGATAGCAAGCTGAGGCTTTCTGTGGCATGCAAATCACATCCGGACCAACCAGCTGCTGTGAGCTTATCCCCCACATCTTTCTGATTGACAGGATTTTTAAAATGTGTAGATTATAAATATTTATAATTGACTTAATATTGACTGTATTCTCTCTGTTTGGTTGAACTTGTATGGAGAAAAGAAAAAAATAGGAGCCAAAAAAACCCTTTAATTTCTCAAAAAAAAAAAAAGCACAATACCACAATCCAGTTCCAACTTCACATAAATAACCCTCCCTGTGCGCCCCGAAGTGTTTTTCTATGAATGTTCAGCAGCCTGATTTCCTCACAGAGGGTAATTAGGATTATGTCAAACTTTCTGGGTTTTTGTCAAGTCTTCTAGAGAGTTCAAAAGTTCTCAAAGAGGTCAACACGGTCACTGCTAAGTCATGCTCACCTTATAAAAGGTGACAGTTGGAACCAAGGACTGGGATGAGTCAAACAAATCATGCCTGCGGAAAGGTGCTTAGTCTAGAGAAGAGGATAATATTTAGAGCAGCAAAAGCAGAGCTTGCTTGTAGTAATTTCAGCAT
Organism: Bujurquina vittata; assembly: GCA_015106715.1. Classification (NCBI taxonomy): domain Eukaryota; kingdom Metazoa; phylum Chordata; class Actinopteri; order Cichliformes; family Cichlidae; genus Bujurquina; species Bujurquina vittata. Next base: position 38,731 of record VUQK01012475.1, read on the forward strand.
TTATCCACTTAAGAGATAAGAATGCTTGTGTGCGAGCACAGATAGCATTCAACATCATCTCCTTGTGCACCTCTGGGCAGGCCCTTGGAAATACCATTCTGTTCACCGGCAGTCATTGACTGCTACATTTTGGGATACAGCAGAGCAGTTTTATGTTTTTTTAGTTGTTTTGGGGTTTTTTTTGTCTAACTAATATACTAATTTTTTCATGTAATTGGGGAGTCTTCTTCACACACTAAGGTTGATTATGGAGTTCAACAGGGTTCCGTGGAAGGGCCAATTGTATTTACATTGTACATGCTTCTCTTAGACGGCATTATTAGAAGGCATAGCATAAATCTTCATTGCTATGCAGATGATACCCAGCTTTATCTATCTATGAAACAAGATGACACACATCAATTTATTAAACTACAGTACAGAAATGTCTTAAAGTCATAAAGACCTGGATGGCCTCTAATTTCCTGCTTTTAAATGCAGACAAAACTGAGGTTAATTTACTCAGCTTTAAAAATCTTGGAAACATGGTGTCTAAGCAGATGATGACATGATGTCCTCCATTAACACTGAGAAATCTTGGAGTCATTTTTGTCCTTCAATGCACATATCTAAAATTAGACACATGCTGTCTCAGAGAGATCCTGAAAAAGTAAATGTTTTTATTACTTCTAGGCTGAACTATTGTAATTCAGCTGATCCAAAAAGCTGCATTAAGAGTACTGACAGGGACTTGAAATAGAGACCATATTTCTTCCACATTGGCTTATCTTTACTGGCTCCCTGTTAAATCCAGAATCACATTTAAAATCCTTCTCCTCACATAGAATGTCTTAAATAATCAGTCCCCATCTTATCTTAAAGAAATTATAGTACCATATCACCCTAACAGAGCACTTACTTGGGGTTCCGTTACTGTGGGTATTTAAAAGTAGAATGGGAGGCAGAGCCTTCAGCTTTCAGGCCCCTCTTTTGTGGAACCAGCTCCCAGTTTGGATTTGGGAGACAGACACCTTCCCTACTCTTAAGATTGGGTTTAAAACGTACCTGAAGGTTATACGTATTATATGTCAAAAATGTTTTCTGGGCTCAGGCATCTCAGACCACTCTGCATTAAATCATTACTTATTTTTCATTACTGGCTCTCTTCTACAGTATTGTGGTTTTCTCTCTATTATTGTAGGGTCTTTACCTTTCAAAATAAAGCATCTTGAGGTGGCTGTGGTTGTGATTTGGCGCTATATAAGCTGAGCTGAGCTGAGCTGAGTTGAGTTGAGTTGCCATATTTTTAAGTGAGGAGTGATACGGTGGAGTGTTGGCATTATGTCATGTGAATTTGTCCAGCGTGGTGAGACTATCAGTGCATAGGGTGGACATTCAGCGGGGCACAAAGAACCTGAACTATGGTGTGTGCCTGCATGTGATCATGAGCTGGCACACAATGCCAATGCCAACAAAATTTTTACCCATTTTTTTTCTGTGACGTTGTCCATTTCCCCAAAATGAAAACAAATGGATAGTTGATGCCCTGGAGGAGATCCAGTATGCATTAGAGGCACAAGTACAAGGTGACTACAACTAAGACTACCACTGGGCAATGTTAAAATAGCAGCTGTACTGTTCACCAGCAAACATTTCGACATTGTGTAACCATCAGCTGGAAGCCTTTTCTTTACATCTGGTCATGGTTGAACAATAATTCCAAGCCAACGTTGGAGACATTATCATGACATTGGTTTGAGGTACTTCTTAAATGTTGCCTGGATTTCCTTGTTTCTAGCAAGAGTTTCTAGCAAGAGAAGGTTTAGATTCCAGAATTGTTTTCTAGTATCTCTCTAATTGTTAGAATAATCAATAGAGAGATACTTTATTGATTATATTATATTCATCACCGCCGTAGCGATAGTTATTAGTGAAGAGGAGACAGGAAAGCAGAGAAAGAGAGAGAGCAGAGACCCCAAGGTTAGAGTCAAACCTAGGATGCTGCTTTGGCTTTACAGTATGGGGTTACCTACTCAAACCCTGAGCTAAATCAGCACAACAGGTTTTAACTTTTTGATCACACTTTGTGTGATCTTATCAACTGTATGACCCTATCGACTGCTCTCTATTTTCAAGAAGCTGTACAATAGCTAATAACAGCAGCGTCTTTATTGTGCCTTGATTCTGAGAACAAAAATAAAACTGAGAGGCACTGAAAAGGTGTCCTTGTACAGTTGAGCTCAAGCACAAAAGCTGTGGTTGGGTGGAAGACAAGTGGAGGAAACAGTGTGCCAGCACAGAAATGGGATGGGCCTGACCTCTAAGAAATTGAAATAGCTTTTGGCCTTTGATTGAATTGCACTATGTGAGCTCACTACACTGTATAAGCCCTCTCTGTTTCTGTCTGTCTAACTCTCTTTCAGCTCGACATCAAAAAGGCCATCTGCAGTTAAAAAAAAAGAAGAAGAAGAAGGCCAGCCAACACACCATGCACTCCCATCTCATCCACAAGTTTCCTCTGCCCAGCATCCACACCCAGACACGGCGCTGCCCACCGTCTCATCAATTTTCCTCTTTGATTTTTATCACTGAGTAACTAAAGTGGCATTACAAAGTTTTATTTTGTAACAGAACAAGTTTTATAACTGAAACTACCTGAAACTCCAAGTTGCGATCAGATATTAAAAGTTTCGGACTTAAAAATAATAATAATGTGGCACCAAACAAATACACAGTGATTTATTTTACAGTCTCAATAATGCAAAATGCTTTAGATCCCACAGAGCATTAGGATTTAAAGTGAGCATGAAACGCAAACCCTTCAAGCAGATTAAATTTCAAATCAAGCAGGCCATGTAAATGATGTGGTGACAGGGGGCCCAGTGCAATTAGCATGCCGGGCTAGTGTTAAAGCAATTAGGCAAAACAGACGGCAAGAGCACCGGGGCTAAGCATGGGAAGGGAGAAGGACGAATATTTCCATATTATTCTTCAGGACATGAACGAAAAGTGTGCCGGTGTGTGTGCATGGATGTGCATGCGCATGTACAGTTTGTTTGAGGTCGTTTGGCACTCGACTTGTTTGTGGATCCTCAGAGGGAATCAGAGGTTAATGGGAACTAGACTTTGTTTACTGACAGCCTATCTAGCCATTTTGGAGAGCAAAGGGAGGGGTAGGTACTAAATAACAAATGCTGCGTTCCTTGAAACAAAAAGAAAAAAAAAGGGTGGAGAAAAAAAGAAAAGGGAAGTAGAAAACACTGACTCTTGTGTTGCTTAGGGGAATCACAAAAACATTTACTGGTAAACAACCCCAGAGCGGAAACTCTGGAAACCACTTTGGGGGGAAAAAAGCAGACACATTTGGGCAAATCTCTCAGGTGGAGCCATCAAAAGCACTGTCGGCTTGTACACAGAGACGTGGCAGAAAGGACCACCTGGAGACGAGGAGCGACATTCGTTTGAGCGTAAATTACTCAAACAAGCATGCCGGGAATGGCATTTATTACTTGATGTTTCCCAATGGGAAGGGTGTTAGATGACTCTAATTCAAACAAGGAGTTATGATACACAAGACTGTACAAAAACAAACATACAGTACAGTGCTTGGGAAGTTGTGCACAGTGAGATGAAGGCCTTTTGGGATGCAAAGCAGGCGAGCAACTCATATCTGTCTCTTGCAATGTGGGATGAAATGCAGTAATAATGACGAGTTGGTTTTAAAGTATTCCTTTTATTGTTATTTGTGGTTTCATATCCAGAGGTGTTTGTGATGTTTTGGGTCCTAAATCAATAGACAAGATAGTTGAAAGAGAAAACAAAAGTTGAAAAACAAATTAGGAAAAGAATTATAAACTGTATATAAAAGATGGAAGTAACCACAGTGACATCATCGTTAATGTGTGGGCTCCCATTCGGAAGCCTCAGCTTTAGTTTTATGAATGTTAGCCTCTTTTTTTCAAGCCAGAACTGGGATCATATGTGCACAAGAATGGACTGCTGAGTTATCAACAAATGCTAGCAAGTGTGGATAGAAGGGAGTATCAATAGACTCCATGGGTGCATCACATGGACATAGGTAAGTGCTGATTAATGCTAAGGAAAAACACAAGTGAAAAATATAGAGTTTAAGTCACCAAACCCAGTCCACAGGCTTCGTGAATAGTCCATTAGTCAAATGAATCCCATAGCAGTCCATAATAATGGTCAGACAACTGTATTAAAGATATATGCCTCTGGAACTGCGTTTTTAAAAGATTCAACAAAAGAAATGGGACCAAATTATGTGTTATTGTGGCAGACTGCCAGTAACAAAGTGCCTAAAGATACAATTCAAAATGGGATCTTTGCTAAGGTGTCTGTTACATGTAGACACAACACTGATTCGTCCAGAGCTCAGTTCCGTTTTCTGCTTGAATGATTCATAGGTCACTGTTAAGTGGCTTAACAAACAAAACACCATTCCAGGTACAAGGACTAGACTATAAATGAATAAAAAAAACAGGCAATGTCCACAGAAAAACTTACAAGGAGCATAATACAGCCCAGTGAAACCAACAGCTTGAACCAATCTAAATCTATTTCACCATCACTGGTTTTCTGTGCACATAATGAAACAAGAGAAGGGTAAATGATCAGGTTAAAAAGGAAGTGACACATTTTGTAATACCAATATTTGCTGACTCTCAGAGTTTTGCTTTGAGTCAATGTTACTGAAAATGTTCTGACAAAATCCTCGGGTACGTGTTTTGCTCTCACATTTGCTTGCCATTAAAGTGTATGACCTGAGAAAACAGCCTGAGAGAAAACACAAGCAAAGAAATACATGTGCCGTATTTACTGCGTGTTTGTGTCACGGGTTGCTTGGATACCACTTCCCTAGCGTGCGGTGAGGTGACACCTAATTACAGAACTGAGTGTGTATTAAAGCAAGGTAAATAATAAACTTTAATTCAGAAGAATGCAGTGAACACACAGCGGCAGTTTGTGTTAAAGCACACTGCAGACAAACAGAATGCTTCGATGCAATTTGGGCGCTTGTCAGTTTGATTGCTTCACTTTACTTTTTCACATAAGTACATTTAGCATTTTAATTCTTCATGAGGTTAAAAAATATAACGTAAAGCCATAAAAGGAATGCAATGATACCAGCTGTAAATATCCTGTTTTTCTTATCATGTATTTTAATTCTAACAGTGATTAATGTGCTCAAAAAAAAAAACAACTAATGATATAACCCTAGCAGAGGAATTCCTTTAAAATAGTACTAATACACACAGCCCAATTAACCAAAATTTAGACTAAATTGAAATTCCACAGACTGCTGTAATTAGTTTCTGTTCAAGTCACCGTCATCAATGTACACTATGTAGTACAACCTAACACACTATGTAGTGCCATATGGTCGACATGGCCTATGGGCTCTGTGAGAATTGCTTCATGGAACAAGCTGAACCCAAGCAGGTGAAGCAGTGTTCTGTTTGCAGTGTACAAGTAGGTTCTACAGATAGAGGAGACAGAAAGAAAAAAAGAGGTTTTCAGAAAGAGGCACAAAAAGACCAGATCAGTAAGCCCACAAAATTAAGGTCAAAGCCAACAGACAGAGAGAATAACCCTATTATTAAAAAAAAATGGCCCAAACTGGGCAGGACATTGAAGTGTGGCTTGTAGCCAAGTGAAACAAGTGACATGATGCAGCTGACTACTGTATCCTAGTAACAAAAAAACTGGAGAAAAAAAGAAAAGAAAGAAAAACAATGGATAAATACAATCATTCCCAGACTTGAGTAACATTTTCCAGCAAAACAGGAAAGATGACAGTGGAGAGGGATATTCCACAGTCGCTAACCTGTTTCATGATCACAGCAAGAACTGTTTAAGAGGCACTCACGCAAAATCAAGGAAATTTTTAGAAAAAAATAATAAATGGAATATTGTTTGTTTTTTGGGGTTTTTGTTGTTTGTTTGGACCACTTATTTGTTTGTCCGATATGATTTGTTCACAGAGCAGGATGTTTTCCTACGTTCACGTTGTTTTTGCTAAATTCTTACCCCACCATCCAAATGATGCTGCAGAAATCAAGACTCAGCTCAACGTAGCTTCACTTTCCTGCTCTTAGCTGACACCTGGCGTGGCACCCGGTATGGTCTTCTGCTGCTGCGAGTTCAGAGCTGCTCTTCTGCATACTTTGGATGTAACAAGAGGTTATTGGAGTTAACGTTGCCTTAAATCCCTTTTTTATCTCCATTCTGACCACTCAGGATAAACTACAGCAGGTCATCCTGATCATGTCTACATGCCAGAATGCATTGAGTTTCTGCCAAAGTGGGCAGTGAGTGTATTTGCCGTCAAATTACACAGTAAGAAATGTTCCCGTTACTGTACACACATTAGCAGCTACAGTACTTTTACTGTAATCTATTGCAGTAGTGTTTAGCTTGTGTTATGACTTCCTACTTCCTACTGTGAACTATAACAAGATATCAGATTAACCCCAATTCCTAAACTCCACATTAAAGATTCTCTCACTCTGAATATGAATCGTTCTACAGCGTGGCCTAAATCTTCAAATTGTTCCTAGAAACACAAATATTGCAAACCGCATCACACGTCTGCATGATTACCCAGTTAAATTCCGATGTTAACCTTCCCTCAAAGGCCTCAGCATGTTCATTGTGTGACTGTATTCAGAAATCTCCTGCTTTGTTTTGCTTATTAGATTATTGGAAATGACAACCTTATAAGGTATGAAAAAACCGCCTCTTTAAAGTCTACGCAGTTCTCCATAACTGCAAAATTGCAGGGTACCGTGTACACACACACTCTACTCTGCAACAACTCACTCTGATTACACATTTCAAAATTTATACTCGTTTACACATGCAACCCTTCCACAAAGTCCAAAACCATTGAATCCTTACTGTGGGTAATATTGTGTAATTTATCAGCATGACTGGATATATTGGAAGTTCAGAACTCCATTTGTGGGCAACAATATTTTGGTGGTAACTGTCTCCTACGCACTCGAAGCCTGAAAAACCAGCATGAACATTATACCTTAGGCATGGAAAAGCACACAGTTGAGTTTAAACTAAAGATCAATAAAGGGCTGGGTGGGATTCATTTTGGGGCTTCCATTATAGTTTTATGACAGCTCCCCTTTTTTAAAGAGGAATTTCTGTTTTCCGAGGCAGAGTACGGCCCCACACTAGAAACACAAACAAGACAATTATCTGGGAAATATAAAGTACACACTCCAAAGGGAGACCTGGTGTGATTTTCAGAACCAAGTTTAGAGAGATTATTAAGGGTCCATCTAGTCTCAGGTAACGTCAGAGCATGAAAAAAAAGTAGATGTTTGCATTCACCTGTCACATGAAGCCATTTGCTAATTTTTGGCCTATCATGAACAAGACTCCGGTTTAGAAACAAAGGGCCCGCTAACAAAGCTTCCCATTGAGAATTGACTGCGGACTTGGTTGCTATTTACATACAGATGCACCGGCAGGAATTTGCATAATGTTTTTTGTAGCTTGGTGCTCAGGGGAGCAGCATTGTAACATATTGGTGCCTAATGAACTCTGAAAAAAATTGATTTTCCACAGAGTAAATTAAGAAATGCATTATAGCTGTTAAAGCAATCTTGGGGGAAATCGGAGCCTTCCTCTGCTAAACTACGCTTGATAAGTAATAAATTACATGTTACACTTATTTGCTTTAATTCATGCTAATTTTGCCCAATTAATGTATCACTGTAGTTCTGAGGGCAGCCACTGGAGATTTAATTATTTATTGGATTTCGGCGTCTATATGTGCTTCGCTTCTGTTGTTGGCATATGATGAGTGTCTGAAATGTTTGTGGATACTGTGTGCTACTTTGTTCAACATTATTTGTTTTTGTGTGGTTTTTGCTATAATTATAAGTATGTGAGAGTAAGCATATGTGAATGTCAGAGCACAGATTTAAATCCCAAGTCTGCCGGGACTTCCTAACAGAGGCCTGATTGTCAGTAGCGGCAGACTCTGGAGGCTCTCTGTGTGTGTGTGTGTGAGTGTGTGTGTGTGTGTGTGTGTGTGTGTGTGTGTGTGTGAGTGTGTGTGTGACACACACAAACCCACTTGGACTAGCTTTGGCTGCCTTCCTGTCCTTCCTTCCTTCTTTCCCTCCCTCCCTCCTTTGCTAGCTAGCAGGGTGACTCATTGTTTACAGGCCTTTTACTCCGCTGCCCTATCACCCTGCTCTGACACTACTTTTCCATTTAATCACAGCGATGGCTTGTGGTGACACCGGGCCTCGCGTTGACTCCTGTGGTCCACATCTGGCTGAAGCTTTTTTACCTTTGCAGATGAGGCTTTTTATCTAGAGTGACTTTTAATTTACATTCTCCACGGACACTGAGGCAACATAATCAAAAGGGAAAAAATAAGAGGAATCAGATTTGTGTGCATGAAAATAAATGGATAAAAGTTGTATTAAGAGGAGTAACTGAAACTGTGACCCCTTGCCCTAATTTCAAGATCAACTTCCAAGTAATTTAAGTATGAATGCGCACATGCATAAACACACACCTAGCTGGACGAGTTAGTGGAATTGCAGGCCACTGCTGAACCTTCCTTTGCTGGATTTGGCGAAAGAGCTGGAAAAATTTACTGATGAATTAGCCTTTTGTTTCAGCAGGCTGCAGCAAAGATTAGGCCTCTGCTTCCCTCCTCATAACCCACCACTGAAGATGTTCCTCCCATAACTGAAATGCATGAAGCTGCATCTATAAAGTAAGCGGACAACATAAGACAACAATGTGCCTTTGCATACTTTATGCAAATTCATGTTTTACCTGGAAAAAAAAGCTTCCAAAAGACTGACATGATGGCCTAGTTAGCTATCAGCCTGCCGTCAAACCTAATAAGAACTAAAAAGGAGTTAACGCCACTTTGTTTCTCTCCCATTCAAGTACTTCTTCTACCCCTCCACTCACTTCTGAGGCATCCACTAAGTATCTACCCCCATCAGACCAATATTAAAAAGCCTAGCTGCCAATGGTTTTTCAAGTAAATTAGAGAAAACAAAATCTCTCAGATTAGTCAATTAAGTGGCACATTAGCCCGAGACTTAATTAAAAGATAGCGGGGCATACAGTCTTTAAGGATATAGAGAGGCGACGGGAGTGTTTAAACAGCAGATTGAACAAATGGCACTTATTAAAAACTTGACTGTGAGTCACTTGACACCTCACATATCCCCTGCACCTTGAGCTACATAAACAGAGTGTCAGCTCCCCGGGTTCCTGCTATGCAAATCTCAGGGACGAGGAAAAGAGAGGAAGCGTACTCGTCAGACAACATCCCTGCCTGGAACGTCAAGATGCCCTCCTAAAATCAGCGGCTTAGCATCTCACACTCTCTACACCACTTGTGAATAGCGATTATTAATGTTTTTCAAGGCGAAAGGGAATTAAACTCTCCCCCCCCAAAAAAAAGAAGTTTAGGTTGCCTAAAGATACACCTTGTAACGCAGAAAGTGAGTTGGTAGGGTTGGCTACCCTGAAATGCATCCGCACGAGCGCGAACCCCTTCTGAGATAATATGTGTGTGTGCGTGCTCGGTGTCAACCCGTCTTTGAAAAGCATCCTTAATTAAACCTTTTGTTCTTCCGAAATGACAAAAAAGCAGAGCGAGGCGAGCAAAAGGTAGTTACTCTGTCAGAGTGCCAAGACTGAAGGTACACTAAAACATCACAGTTCACTGCTCATGTTGCCATTTCAGCGTCACTTTCTATCCGGAACAATGCGACAGCTGACAGCTCGCACCCAAGAATTATCACGCTAAACTGAATTATTTCTGCCATGTGTTAATTTATTAACAACCTGTGCATGCTCTAATGTAGACTGCATTTGCATATACATTTTTAACCCGCGAGCTCAATCGTCTCGAATATTCTTTTCGGGGGGTCTGGGAATATTTCAAACTGCCTTTTGTTGCTCTATATTTGAATTTTGAAGAATGAGGTGGGGGGTAAAAAAAGAAAAAAAAAAAAAAAAAAGAAAAAAAAACACAAATATTAAAAATCTCCCCAGGGAAAATAATCTTTAAGGGGCCATAACCGCC
>VUQK01012476.1:0-25302 GCA_015106715.1 Bujurquina vittata
GCGGAAGAAAATGGATGGATGGATGGATGGAAATTTTGACTTATGGAGAGTTAAAAATGTTTGTTTTCCGGGGCGGAAACAAGTTTCCATAACCTACTGTTCAGTTTGTTTGTTTGTTTTCAAGTTACTTGTCAGTAAGTTGTTCTAAATCTTTGAGAACTTGGCATTGTGGATTTAAGCTGTCTCAGTGTCTCCTCTTGTAATCCCTGTGATACTGAGATTGGGGATATGTGGGACCATGACCATCTGCTGCAGGACTTTAGTTTTATATTTGGCATCACTGTCACATTGTGGAATACATTTCAGATGGTCCCTTGGTAAAAGTTGAAAGAATAAGCACAATATATACTGGTAAATTTATTCTGACCCTTTGTTCATTCATTTCCTGCTCACGTCTCTTCTTGTGAGAGCACTGATAGGTTAATTTATGCAGTGTTTACTGTCCCGAAAAGATTCCCATCAGGCCTTTCTCCCCTCTGTGTTTTTTTTTTCTTTATCCCTGTTGCTCTTTTCAGTGCTTCATCACTGCATATTAATCATCAGGTGTGTGTACATAACATCATTTCAGTGTGGTGACAACACAGACAGGGGGACAGACCATTCAACGGTGACAGTGAATGGGAGATACAGTGACTGATAATGCAGAACAAAATACCCCATTCTTTTCTTTCTTCATCTGATTCCACATCTGTGTTGGGAAGCATCAAATGGCTTGTTTATAATGTTACAACTTTCTAAGATGTAGTATCAGTCTAGATGCAAGTTAGCAATTTATCTTGCAGTTTTTAATAATGTATGTCTGCCTCCTTTCTCTTTGATTAATTAACCATTAAATCTTTAACATTTATTAGATTCTGAAGAGACATCTAACTACTGTAAGTAGTGAGGAAAGGTTACTGAACACTACCACAGGAAATACTAAATGTTTACACAGACAATGAACTGAGGTTAAGTTTAGATATTTTCATAAATATTCAGTCTTATAAATAATTAAATAACAAGAAGTGCACTACGCCAATCAACTCCGTGCAATCAGCATGGCTTCCAATTTATTTGATGAGACTTCTAGTCCTCACGTTGGTGCGTGTTTCAGTTCACAAAATACCAGATAATACATTTAAAAGATGAATTGCAGTTTTCTTCATACATGGAGGCTGGCCAGTTCCTGACTCAGTCAAAATCAAAAACAGTAACAAGTTGATTATTCAACAAGGAACTGAAAATCAAACTGTGGACTTTAAGTCTTTCATCCTAATGTGCAATATTATAATCTTCAACTTTACATTTATATATCCTTTACATTTGTACATAATAATTTGTACATACATCTTATCTATAATTTTTAATTTATCCTCTGTCCAATAGTAAATGCTGTTGATGCTCTCATATTTGTCCTTTTACAGTATGAGTCCAATCGTTTAATATTTTAGATGTCTTACATTTTATACTTTTTATATGTGCGACTATGTGTTTCTTATTTAATGTTACACGTCATGTGAGTCTAGCATAACTAATTTCTTTGTGCTTGCATAATGATGATAAAGGTCTTGAATCTTAACTAACAATATCACATTTAATATGGGTTCACCATGAGAGGTTACTGGTGATATTATGATCTGATAATAAATCATTGTTTCCAACAGCATTATTTAAAATGAGCTTAAAATTTATCACAACTTTAATGAAAGTGAATTAGAATTCAAGAAAAGTCAATTAATGGTTTTGGGAAATCACCGTATGTGTTCCTCGATATCTCTAATAAAATGTATAATTTATGATCAGTTATGGACCATTAAAAATAAACATGCTAAATGTTTTTAAATTCTTTAAATATTGATGAATAATATACTGTAATATACAGTGTAATTGAGACATTGCGGTTTTGAGTTGTACAATTTCTATATTTTACAATCAGTTACTTCTTATGTGCAAGTTTTGTGTGTTTCAAAGAATTCTGTTTGTGTACTCTCACAGCTGATTTGCCCAGCCACACAAACAAACAGGCAGGCAAACCCACACAAACAAATTGCTAACCATGTATTCAGTATGTTTGGGTCGGCGGTTCCGCCTGCCCTGCCACTAGCAATCTGAAAAATCAGATTAGACATACTCCTGGCTCTTGTTCCTGCTCAGACTGGTTGTGGATGGTGAGATTTACACAAGAGTGGGGGTTGAAGTTGTGTCTTCACTGATGTCACTCCTAAGGCTTAAGGGTAGTTTCCCATGGAAATGAGCCATTAAAACTGAAGATTTATTTATTTTTCTCCTTTCTCTTTTTCTTGTCTGCATTTGGCATAGGGCGCAGAAGTCAGGCAGGCTGTTTGGGAATGATGTGGGGGACAGGATGGAGCTCCCTGATGAAAGCCTGGCCCATGAGTTAAATTTCATAAATGGAAATGCTGCTTCGATTGTTGTGGTTTTATTATTTTATCAGCAATATCTGAAAAAGGGTTTAAAATCATGATTTTCACAGACAGTGGTTAGACATAGACAGGCACTGCAGCGAGGTTAGGTGTCCACAGTGGCCTTTCCTGTTCTGCTGTAGTTTTCCACTTTCCAGCACTGCTCTGCCATGTTGTTTTGTACCCCTGAAAACACGGCATGTACAGGCTGGTTTTAAGCAGATCGGATGATAGCAGAGAAGGGAGGGATGCGGTTGAAGTTAGGGTGTTGTTTTATCAGCCAGGTCGAGGCCAGCATCGAAGCACTGAGCACAACTTTGATGTGCACCACAGAAACACCAAAACATGTTCAACCCTCATTCAACAAATCTAAAGCAAATCACGGCAAAGAGTGGATGTTTCCTGCTCTGATTCTGCAGAAATCTGATGAAATTGTTTTGTTGTCAAGCGTAGCCTAATGCATTGAATAAATAAATCCAGTTTCAGGTTCTAAGGCTCGTCTTTTTTTCTTAATTATACATTATTTTAAACTTAAAAGCTTTGAGACTGTGGGTCAGAAGATCTGCTGTTCATATACACTACATTAATTAATAATACACATATATAGAGGTTGAAACTTAACAGGGATAACACACAACCCATTTTATTGCATTTGTGCCTTTAAAATTGTCATTAACAATACCCACAGTTCTGTATGATGAATGATTACATCAGAGGGCATTTTTAGGCACAACAAAACTTTTAACATGGTGTGTCAAACTGTCACCTGACAAACCCTCGTCTGACTTTGGGGTTGTAATAATAATAGGAGCAAAAAAAGGCCCTTTTTAAAGTCAGATTTTGTTACTGACTGTATTTCCAGTAAACACAAGCAATAAAAACATCTTGTCTTTTAGGGATTAGAAGCTACATTCATCCCTGCCGCGCTGTATGCTTTTGTTTTGCTGTGTATGTTTTTGCAGCAGTGATACGAGCACCCCTGAGTTCAATCAAATACCACACTCACCATAACTGTGATCACGAGTGTCTGCTCTTTCTGTGTTCCCAGTGTTTATGTAACAAAATGCGCGGTTCATTTGGAACGTCTGTGAATTTAGAGGCAGAATGATATCATATGGAAAAGGTTATCTGTCTGGTTAACTCATCTGGATGCAGTTTTGACTCATAGTAGACACATCTTGGTTTACTCGTTCATTTTCTTCCCCTCATCGCTATTCTTTAATCCTCATTGTAATGAAGACAAACAGTTTTTATCATGTTGTTTCTCTCTTATGTTTATCGTGTTTTTCCTTCTCATTTTTTTTCTTTTGGCCACATATTTTGATAGCCCATTGTTCAATAACTGTAATTTAACATTACACTTGCATAACAGCCACGAGGGAAAAGTTAAATAGTGTAGCAACTGGGAAAGGTGCTGCATGTGCTTGTATGTTAAAGAAAGAAAGAACTTTTACTAAAACAGCATGGAATAGGAAGACATAATGAATATCTGCACACTTTTTCTTACATAAACATTGAGACAGTGTGCAGAATGTAAACAGAATGCAATATTTGAATGTCATTACCCTTTATTCAGTTGAAAATAGTGCAGAGATAACATCTTAAATGTTAAAAGATCAGAAGTTTTACTATGTTATGTTTATTATATGTTTATTATATGCACATTGTAAACTCTTTCTCATTAAAAATTGGGAGAGAGGAGCAAAAGATTGGAAAAATTGGGTAATGCTATAAAAAAAACAAAAACACAAAAAGACTGCAGCATTTTTTTCATGGGGGTGCATTAGTGCACATGGCATAGGTAAGTTGCGTCTGTCAGAATACCGAAGGATATGTGCAGATAATAAATTTAAAAAAAAACCCTCACTTTTATGATTTGTTTTTTTCAGGGAGGAAGTTGCTTATTTCAGCAATGCAATGCCAAACTACATTCTGAATGTATTGCAACAGCAGCAAAAGTACTAAACTGGTGCTAAACTGACCTGATTTAAGTTGAAAACTTTTGCACATTATAAAACAAAAGCTTTGATAAATGAGACTATAAAGTATATAAAAGGGAAAACATTAGCTTTCAGAACTACAGCAATTGGTTTCCACTTGCTCATTTCAGTGTCTTTCTGCTGCTTTATGTTACCGAGTACCATGGATGGTTTGCACCCTTAGGGGGAAACATTTCTGATTCTTTTGTATGAATATGAATGAAGCAACACAATTTCATTAATCATAACATGGAAAGATTTCACTCAGGTAATTTCATTCAGTTGCCCAGCTTGTGTAAACACTGCAGGCAAGGTATGAAGCAACATGAGTCTAACTGACTGTACACACATAAGTGCTAGCACAGGCAAGACGGACACATGTAGACATTTACAATCAGGTTTTCTGCTACTTTGATCCATTGGCCCGGGCCTCAAGGCTTTGAAAGCCTTTCAGTATCTTGCTCTTTGTGCAGACCATATGGTTATTGTGGTTAGTCTAATGTGTAATATCAAGGATTAATGACATAACTCCCACCTGGAGAAGCGGGCTTTGAACAGCCATTATTAAGCCTGCTGGAGAGATAAGGCAGCCATTAGCTAAACTTGATCATTCCATGGCTACTGCAGCAACAAGAGTGACAGCCCCTGAACGCTGACTACGCCCACCGAGATGCACTGCTCCCTCTTTTTTTTTGGCGTGTCTGCAGAGATGTGGTGGAGGGTATTGTGTGTGGGTCAGAGGCCGTTTTGAATAAGCAATAAATGTTAAATCTGCCTGACATTTTCAGTATCCATTACTGCAAAGAGCATGGTGAGGAAGGAGACGGAGACGAAAAAGCGGGAGTGAAACTGCTAGACGGAGGAGATGAGATCAATAGAGGCAGAATGGAGGATTGATTCAGGCTCTTAGATCTTTCAGATTAGTGGCTCGATTAGAGACAAATATGGAGGCTTATTCATGTGACCTTAGCAGTGACAGCCTGAACTAAGTGGCCATAGAGTAATTACATTCAAACCCCAATATCCCACTGATGCTGAAGATTTGTGGATGACTGCTGCAATGGATTTTCTAGAATCTTACAGGACAAAAAATGGTTATATGGCCCAGTTTTAGACAAGGCTGGTGCACTCTGTCGCTTAATGTTTCTCTGTACAGTTGATTACACAGTTATTTCTTTCAGTGGTCAGTCAGCCTAGGTCTTGCATTTTACTGATCTTATCTTATGGAGAACACTTCAGGGTAGTTTCTGTTTTGCAGCAAAATATGTTAAGGTGTTTAACGCATTCATCGCAAACAATGGAGGCTTCATGTGGTCTGGATATTCCAGTATGAAAACATGTCCCATGCAAATATAAGCAAATGCACTATGTGTAAAAGTCAGCATGTTATCTGTTGGCTCTTGTCTGTAGGAACAGGTCTGACTGGTGGATTGACTGGCCCAGCACACTCATAAAAATGTGAGATAACATTTTATACGGTCATTCCTAACGACAAAGCACACACAGTAATGACTCCAAGACCTGGTGGCAGACGAGAAAAGAGAGCATACTTCAAGTCAAAAAATTCAACTAATATGAAAGCAAAGACAGCAAGACTACACAAATCACATGGAAATACACTGAAACAAAAATGTCACACAAAAAATACACAAACACGTACAAACACTGACAATATTAAAATGGTAAATGATGACACATTGTAGGCCGGGGTTGGCAAGCTTTAATATCAAAAGAGCCATTTTGAGCAATTTTAGACCAAAAAAATCTGTATGGAGCCGCAAACTTATCTAAGCCTTATAAAGAAAGTGACACATCCAATTAAGAATTAAAGAACCCATCAGTCTTTTACCACAAGTGACCACTCTGCATCAGGTTATTCAAAGTTAGTTGATGCTTCAATTTTACATTTTCAATTCAACAATAATTGTTTGTTTTTTGCTGTATTTATAAAATAATGGAAATTATTTACTTCCTTATTTCATTTTTCAACCAACGAAAAAAAGAACCACTTGGGGAAAGATTTGCATTTGAGTCTATAGGTCTACTGTAGAGGGCGCTTTGCATCCTACCTGTGTTTGCGCGAGTGAATTAAATTAGAAGTGGCTTACTTTAATAATAAATAAAACATAAAGTAGCGTAACACATTTAAAAGTTGTAGAGATAATAAAAAATGGGACAGTTTCCATAGTGGATTAAGCATACCAGTAAATCAGCAGCAATGGCAGGGACAGCAAATCTGTCCAGACACTGTTAAATTCTCAGTTTCCTTCTGATTTGGAATCTGTAACTAGTGCGACTCAGGGCTACCCATAAATGTCTATACATG
The DNA here is from genome assembly GCA_015106715.1 of Bujurquina vittata. Classification (NCBI taxonomy): domain Eukaryota; kingdom Metazoa; phylum Chordata; class Actinopteri; order Cichliformes; family Cichlidae; genus Bujurquina; species Bujurquina vittata. Next base: position 6,708 of record VUQK01012476.1, read on the forward strand.
CATGCTAAATGAGGCTGTGCTGTACAGATTTAGCAAAATTCTAAGGATAAAGTATCAGGTAACAACATAGACTATGATGTTAAAAAAAATTTTTATTTTGGTTTATAGGCTGCACATTTTCACAGTTGGAGAATCACTTACAGCAATGATAAATAAGGATTCATGCATTGTTCATTCCATCTTGATATCCTTCTAGTTTTTTTGTTGTTGTTGTAGTTTTTTGAAAGCCACAGGAAGCCACTGAAGATGGGTAAAAGAATTGCATGCGGCTCTTCAGCTGCATGTTTGTATTTGTTACCTGCAAATTCCCCTAAAGGGTGCTTTAGGTCCTCAATGAACAGGTGAGAAATCAGCAAATTTTTTATAGTTGTCATTTACATGCACTTCAAGTTTTTGCAAATACTGATTGTATTTTGGAAGTGAGAAACATTTTGTCCTGTTGTTTCTTTCTCACCAGGAAGGTGACTTTAAAAAGCAGGACTGTGTCTGATTTCCAAGTTATGACTACAACAGACATTTGTAGTGCAGTTATAGCAAATAAGATGTGATATATTCCAGCTGTTTGTGGTGATATCAGGTGGCTGCTGCCAGAAACTCTGTCCTGCGTGTTTGATGTGTGAAATCAAAATGAAATCTAAAAACTGAACCATTTCTACTGGCCTCGCCTCTTAAGTGGAAAATGAAAATTACGAGATTTATTTTATATTTTTAACCCATAAACATTACAATTTGGGGCTAGAGCACAGGGCCCCTCTGTGTTCTGGACTATTTTGCAGTCACACCCAATGACACAGGAAGTTCTGAGACTACAAGTTCCTCCCTTATTCTTTATCTGCTTGAACTATTTTAGCTCCTGCTCACATACACACACAACACCAGTCGAATCTCAGCAGCGGAATTATCATTTAATATTAACAAATAACAGATCTGCTAAAGTGGATCAGCGCTGATACGTGGAAATAATAATTAGAACTTTTTCTTTTGTGTCCACAGTTCAAAACAAAGGATTTTATGTAATTCTGATGTTCTTGGCAGACCTAAATTTTAGTTTTAGATCTGCTGGGATGCAGTCTTTGTGTGACACAGACACTGTTTTTTCTGTGTAAATAATGTAGCTTACGGGTTGTTTGTGATTGGCAGGTGAAGTTTGTTTCTGTTGCCTGCGCTGATACGACTGTCAGAGATACGACAGTAAACACTCACAGCTAGAATTAGCGCAGGAAAACCCCTTCCTACTCCAGTGCAGACGGCCATTTTAAATTAGATGAATAAATTTGGAAGCTTAATTATTTTTGGTGCTCTGAGCTATTATTCCTCACTATGGGAAAGTGAGGGATGAGATGGGAGAAAGGGAAGAAATATATGATCCCTAGAAAACAAATGCAGATCTCGCTCACTTCTTCTGTCCCTCTCGTTCTGTTGCCGAAAGGCATAGCTTTATTTTTCTCACTCAACATGAGATTGGCACCAAACAAAACACACTCAATTAACCTCATTTGTGCCCTTTAATTCTCTGAGACACTTTATCCAGAGCACAGGATTCATACAGATATGCAGAATGGCTCTGATACTCATGCAGTAATGGTGCAGTTGTACCAACAGTCTTAAACAGTGTATACCGCTATTATTAACCACGGCCTGTCAGGCTCTCCACTTTCAGCCCCACACATGGTGTTTTTGGCCTAGTGTAATTCAGTCAATTCACACTAACTCTCTGCTCCTTCTTTCTTTTCCTGCTGAACTTGCCAGGTCATGTTCCGTGGCTCATGTGTTTGATTGAGGCCCCCCCTCTCCTGTCTGGGAAAAAAGGGAGGTGGGGTCCGTGAGGAGAGACGGCCTGGTCGCATTGGGACTGAACTTTCCTGAGCTGGGAAACAATTACGACACCCCCATACCTCCCCACTCCTAATTTCTCCACTGTCTGTCCACCGCTGTTCTTTTCATTCCCTCTTTTGCTTTAACACTGTCTTTTCCATTCCAGTCCTGGGGCACTATACACGCCTTTATTTATTTATGTATCAAGAAACGGAAATGGACTCCCACCCAGCGAAGAGGGGTGAGAGGGAGGTGAAGTTGTGACTGTGTGCACATGGATGTGGGATGTGTGTCTGCATGTATATGTGCCTGCATGCATGCTGCATTTGCATTGTATTGTGATGAATGGCACACTTTAATGTTGGCAGTTTTACTCTGTTCTGTTCAATGATGCTTTGTGAGATGTGCAGTAAGTGGGCAAAAAAACAACTGTAAAGAAGCAGACTTAATATCCAGTAAGTACATACAAAAAGAAGGATAGAAAATATATAATAAACATTAAAAAATTACACTTTTGTCAGACCTTTATTTCATATTCAGTGTTGCACATTTTGCAGCACAGAGAGCAAATGAACCCTAGACAATGTTAGCATGGCGGCACAGCAGACTGGCTGCCTCCCCTCTTCAGGTTTCATTAGTTCTGAATTTTATCGCATTACACACATATTTGGAGCTCCAATAATAAGTCTATATTTTCCAGATAAGTGTTTTCAAATTGTTTAAATCTGCCTTCTTTGATTTTGTCATAAAGCCACCCAGATGTAGTCCTCATACTGCAAAGTTTTCTTTTAACAGGGGTGGCTTACTGTGCTGGTCACGACTATACAAAGGTCCTCTGCCAAGAAGTCTCAGCCACAAAAAATACAGAAAAATCAACTCAAATGGAAAAGACAAAAAAAAAAGGGGAAAAAAAAGAAGTAGGCCTACTATTTGATGAAAAGTTCTGATTGCATTGTGCACTTCCCAACTCCTTCCTGTACATGACCTTTGCCTGACCTGGGGGAGACTCCCTTTGAATACATCTTTTTCTGCTCAGCTGCTCTGGGCTCCAGGTGAAGGGAGATGGGGTGAGCTGAGGTTCAAACTGCCAGCTTTCTGTTTGCATCAGAGTGCACGTTATCACCTCCATCACTGCAGCACGCTGTTGTAATTGCAGCCTGTGATCTCTTTTTGGCCCAGCTTTAATTTTCCTCAGGAGATTTTTGAAGGTCTAGCAAATGCTCTCCTCCGCCCTTTTCGTCGGCCTTAAACCCTTTCACTTCAGACACTTAACATGAAAATCAAGTCTTTGCTGAAAATAAAAAAAGCCTTCACTGAACTTTGTCACGTCTCTCTTTGAGCTACATGTGTAGTTTATTGTAAACATCACACAAAACAAGCGATCAACCAAACAGCAACAGGTTTGATTATGTTTAATTGTGCCTGACATATCTTTGCTCTGTTGGATACTACCCTACCCAAGGTTTTAATGAAGTGCACTGGGGGAGCAGGATTTGACATAGGCTTACAGGTTTCCAAATAAAACTTCCTCACTCACATAGGTCTAGAGACTGGTTAGCAACTGGCTGCAACCACTGGAAACCTCCTTGTGATTGCTTTGGTAACTATCAGAGCCAGGTGAAGGTCCAGTACCAACAAGAAAATAATAAATATAGCATGGGGCATGTTCAGAGAGTGTGGCCCACTCTCTATGTCTTTTAAAGTTCTTCGAGTTGAGTGCACTATTCCTCTGGATTCTGCAAATTTTTTTCTGCAAAGAACATTTTTAGAATGTGTGAAATTGAGCATAAAACTATATTTTACTTTATGAGACAAATTTTCAACATGGCCAACATGTATACCTTTATAAATTTATTTAAAAAACAAAAGAGAGATCCTGTGACTAAGATACACTAAGAAACATTAACATATACACTTAGCCAGTATGCATGCATGCTTTTGCTTAGTGCTTTTATTTTGTGTGTGTGTGTGTGTGTGTGTGTGTGTGTGTGCGCGCGCGCATGCTCAAGCGGCGCACGTTTGCATGTGGTTTGCGTGGCTTTGAGGCTTGAACCGGTCACCTGCAGGGCCAGCTCTGCTTTCTTATCACCTTTTTCCTCTCTGATTGGCCTTTATCTCTCTGCCCAGCTCTGAATCTGAGGTCAGAATGCTTTACTGCAATGGAGCATAAATAGCCTGATAACACACTGATACCAGAGTTCAGCACTAACACACAAATAATACTTAACATTATATTCTGACCCTCAACTCTTCCCCTTATTTAGCAAAACTGCTGAGTTTTTAATCTTATGCCATTCAAACAAGAATTGTATTATAAAAAGTAGTGTTTGTTTTTGTTGTTGTTATGCTGTATATACCGATACTGTTTAAAATAAAGTAGTTATTAGATTTTCCCCTAAATTGGTTTCTGGAGTTGTGTGGTCCAATAAAACTATGTCTTAATTTTCCAGAGGTAATGCATAATAAATTAAAATTTAGCATATTTTTTTAAAACAGAAAAGGCTTTTATTTAATACAGTAGCTAAACAGAACAAAGTTTACTTTCAGTTCTAATCTCTAATCTATGTTTACATCAGGCTGATTTGTTGCACATTATATGTTGCTGTCTATCACCTTCTTCAGTGTTGAAAGTTGACTTTTGTAGGTCCTGTGATGGCCTGTGTACCTCTGGAGGGTGGTTGCAATTAAGATTTTTTTTTTATCTGAGTGATGTGTGTGTGTGTCTGTGTGTGCGTGCGTGCGTGCGTGTGTGTGTGTGTGTGTGAACAACAGTTTTTCTTTCCACTAAAAACTGGGGGAAAAAATGTTTTTCATAATAAAACAAATGCTTTTATTGATGAGTTTATTGTTAGAGAGCTTTTACTGATTAATTATCAGTTTAATAGTGTTCCCAAAATAGGAAATTTTGTAGAATTTTTTTCCCCAAAACTGTCTCTAAACTATTTTTGTTTGACCTAACAACTTAACACATTTCATTTACTCAGCAGAGCTAAAGCACATAAAAAAATTTGTTGTGTTCTTTAGACCAACACTGGCAGAAAATACATTTACTCAATAGCTGTAGCCAAGCAAAACTTTATAGTACTGAAAATTTATAAAATATCAGTTTATTAAGTATGATGCACAGATTAAGCCACCTGAAGTTAACCCTCACTTTATCAGCCACAGCATTAAAATATATTCGCATGGCAATGCTTTTTTTTAAACAATGCTTTAATAATAAAATAATAACACTTGAAGAGGACAAGACCAATATCTTATATCACCAATATCATGTTATTTCTTAATAAACATAAATACCACCTGCTATAGCGACCCCTTGTGACAAGGGAGCAGTTGCAAATAGCTTTTACGTATTCATTTAACACATCGTGTCTCGTTCTCAGTATGTACTTCTGCCTTTTTTCCCTTATTTGTATTTTGTGCCATAGGTCCTCTTTCTTAATTGAATAATAAGCACTTTGTCGATCATGACAGCAGCATTAGTAATTACAAACCTATCATCTTCCTCTGCATTACAGCCACAATCACTGAGCCAGGTTGAACTGCAGTGAGATCCTTTAAATCCTTTAAAATACTCAAGGTTTTCCACAGTGGAAAATTTCCTTTGCCCTGAACTCGACCATTCTCTCCCTCAACAACTAGCTCAGACCTTTAGTTTAATGGTGTACAGTATATCAAACACATCCAGATCTCAATTAGCATTCTTAATGAGGGAACGACTCTAGAGGAATCCCCTTTCCATCTGCAACCTTCAAAGGTCCTTAAAAGAACATCTGAGGTTCTTTATCGGACAAAGTTTCTCCTTCATTTGAATAATTCTCTAAATCGGCCAGAGGGAGATATGAGAGTGAAGAGTGAGGTCCTAAACTCCTGAAACTGAAATGAGATCTGAGTATCACAGAGAGGGAGGGAGACATAGTAGACTATGATATGGATTAGAGTTTAGGAATCTGTATCATTCTCTCCTTTTTCCTTCTCCCTCCACTTCTGCAGCTCTGGTGTTTGCAGTAAAAACCCTTACATGTGTTCTGGTGTTCATGCACGCACCCTTGCACACTTATTAACATGTACACTTGCTCAGAGGTAAAAAGAGGGTCAGGAGGTGTTGGAGAGGAAGAGAAATGTCTAAGATATGAGTGTTCACAGGGCCTGTATCTCATTACATAGGAGTGTGATAGCCATCGGAGTCAGAATAATATTTAGCACATGCTGCCTGCTAATGAAGAGGTAATGTCCACAGACTGGAAATGAGAACCAGAGATGGCTCTCTTTTCCTTTTATCCTCTCATCTTTACTGCTCTCTCCCTGCATGGCCACTTTCCTGACTATTGATTGTCAAATAGTTGATTGCTACCTTTTATTTGTGTTTATCTGTGTTTATGATGGTTTTTCCTTTTGCTAATTCAAATTTGGTCATGCTTATTGAACATACAAGAAACATCAGCTATCTATGCACAAATGTCGCCTTTTTAGTAATCTTACAGTATATTGTCACTGTTTTATTGTATACACTATAGACACTTTATTAGGGACACCTTGCTGCAGGACAAAACAGGACAAGTTGGACCCACTTTTGGCTTCCGAACTGCTTCAGTTGAATGACATCGATTCAACAAGGTGCTGGAAACATCCCTTGGAGATTTTGATGCACATTGACATAATGGCATCCCCAGTTGCTGCAGATTTGTCAGACGTTTCATCTCCTGTTGTCCAATTTTGGTGAGCCCGTGTAGCCAGTTTCCCATTCTTAGCTGACAGAAGTGGCATCCGGTGGGGTCTTCTGTTGCCATAGCCCATCTGCTTCAAGGTTCGGTGTGTTGTGCGTACAGAAATGGTCTTCTGCATACCGTAATTGTAATGAGTGGTTATTGGAGTTACTGGTGCCTTCCTATCAGCTTGAAGCAGTCTGACCATCCTCCTTTAGCTTCTGGTATCAACGAGACATTTTTTACTCAGAGAACTGCAGCTCAGTGGATACTTTCTCTTATTTGGACCATTCTCTGTAAACCCCAGAGATGGTTGTGTAGATCCCAGTAGAGCAATAGTTTCTGAAATATTCAGACCAGCCTGTGTGGCACCAACAGCGATGCCACATTCACTTAAATCAACTTTCTTCCACATTCAGATACTCAGTTTGAATTTCAGGAAGTTGTCTTGACCATATCTACATGCCTAAATGCACTGAGTTGCAAGTTATTGGCTGATTAGATATTTGGATTAATGATCCATTAAACTTATTTACAGATACAATCCGCACATTACTGAGGGATTTTGTACTTTTCTAATCAAAGCACTCATACATAACAATAAACGACAAATCACAAATAATATCAAATTAGATCAGCGTTTAAAGAGTCTTAAAGTTTTCATTTTTATTGTTTTTCTATGGAGTTGTTATAAAGCAGGTTTCAACGCATAAATATCTTTATGGGTTAATGCACAATAGTGTCTGTGTGCAATAGTGCACACAGACACATTTAAATGAAACTGTCAGTGCTTTGAAGATACTCAGACCACACTCATGGCTCTGATAGTGGATTAGTTTTATAGTCGAAGCATAAGTTAGCTTTTATAGCTTCCCAATAAAACACTCTCTGCTGATCATCCTCTGCTGATTTGATTTGGTTTTTGCTTGTAATAAAGCTCTCCACTTTCCATGTGTGGGCTCATGTGACATTTAAATGAAAATGGCATTTATTGCAGCCTTATCCAAGTGAAGACGCTGGAGTACAAAAAACCAACCATGCAGTGCAGTTCTTTCAAACAAAACATAATTCATAAACTGTAGAAGAAAACTTTCCTGAATTAAATGAAGCCCAAATAAAGTGAAGGGGGTGGATCACTGTTTCTTTTTCTTTACTTCACACACACATATTCAAAGTGTGCGGCTGCTGGAGGGTAAATGCAAATCACCCAAAAGTTAAACCAAAGGAGAAAGCACATCTGAACTCAGCTTATTTGGTTAATGCTATTAAGTCTGTCCATGTCATTCACCCTGCACATAGCCTGTGCCCACCCACACCTCCCACCCCCTCTTTACAAGCGTGCATACACAAAAACACCTGCCCAAAGAAAAAGTGATTGTTTCAACTTTCATCTGTGCCCCCTCTTTTCTCTCTCTACACCCCTCTTCCTTGTTGAGAAGATTTACATGCTTTTTTTCCTAGTCCTTTTATGTAGAGACTGTCCTCCTGTCCAGATCCTCCTCCTCCTCCTCCTCTCCTCTTCCCTCCCTCCACCCTGTCCCTGCACAAACACAGCTGACAGGAGGTGGAGGCTCTGCCATGACACAGTCGCGTGCCGTCCAACAAATCCCTCTCAATCCGTCAGCCAGAAGGTCCCGAGTGGGTTTTGAATCAGTCCTCAGTCCTGGAGTGTGTGCATCTGTGTATTTTCTGGGCTCTGTATTGGTGTCTGTGTGGGTTTGTCGTGCTGCTTGCTCTTTGCTTCATTGATTCTCCAGTGATTATTTACAATTATATTGTTGCTGTTTGTCCCACGGATCAGGAAGAGAGTTCATCAATTATTGCTTAAAAAAAAAACAGTGACATGCACTGGATTGACTGACTTGAAGAGCTTATCAGTCTATTGGACATCAATACAAGTTTGTTTTTAGCTACCGCGTTACATTCATCAATCCTCCGTCTGATCAGTTTGTCACCCTGCATTAATGTATCTGTCTATTTGGTGAATCAGTTTTCCTATAAATCCATCTTATGGTTTTGTTTTTAGTTAACAACTTTCCCCAAAGATTGCTGTCTTCTTAGGAGCATTTATTGTTAAATACAACCATACTAGTGATTTAGAAGCAGTGGTGCTTTGAACTAAATGGTGAAGTAAGTAAGGCAACATGCTGGTGCTAATTAATAAATATTTTTAGTGTGTGCTAATACTATTTAGCACTAAGTACTGTGTACAGCTGATGCAAATGGGGTTATTAGTTATTTGGCTATTTGGCTATAAAGGTAACAGATAATTTGAAACTCCATTGTGGCACTGCAGAAAAAGGCCCAGAAATCACAAATCTTATTGGTAGCATGAGAGGAAAAGTCAGGAATCCTCTGGACACCATGAATCTCTGTGAGACAATTAATTGAGAATGTGTCCGTGGACCTCTTGGTTCCCTTCAGAATGTCTAAAACCATGAAATTCAAGGCCCACAACAATTCTTTTCATCAATTATACATATGACTATCATTTTGAGGCTATTCAAAAGCTATTTTGTTTCCACCAGGTCATTTCATGTGTAACCTTTGCCCTGTCACGCTATGTAAAGAAATTGATGTTTGTCTTTGCTCCTGTTAGGATGTTATAAATAATGCTGACAGACTATTGTCATGTAAATACAAGCTGCTGGTGGTCTGCTATCTGTCATATTAAAATTCTAGACAGGCTTTATTTTATTGTTCTTACATTTTAAAACCAAGCATCTGAAACACACTTAGCACACATCCAATTACAAAAAGATAGTTTTTATTTTATTTTATTTTTTTTGCTGGTTGAACATTTGATATTTCTGTGCAACTCTATATTGTCCTTTTCTTGCATTATGTCTTGGAGATTGAAGTGAAGCAGTCAATTATGGATGGATTTCCTTTGCCGTGTGGCATTTTAACCAGGTCTTTAGAAACAGCTCTGCAGCTGCTTTCTCTCTGTGTGTGTTTAACACTGTGGGTTAAGCACACACACACTGCAGCCCTCCAGCTCTCCTCAGTCCAGGGGGCAGTAAAGTGGTTATCTCTCTCTTTCAGATCCTAATCTGACAGCAGCTCCTGCCTGTTGCCAGGTTACCCCTGGGGCGTCAATCTCCATTTAAATCCTCACCGCCTCCCTGCCCACCCATCAACACCAGCCTTGCACACCCACCACCACCTTCTACTGCCATCCTCCACTACCCATTTCTCAGCCCCCCCCCATCAGCCCTGAGGGTCCACGGTCTACTCCCCGACCCCTCCACCGGCCCCCATTCTGACTGTGATAGCAGCATTAGGCTGAATTCACACAGGACAGCAGGTGACACATGGATGTTTTGGAATCAGCTGGTATTCAGGAAAACATGGACTCTGTTTTTTTACGTTGCAAGATTGGTGGAAGAGTTTGTCTGAGGTCTTTAAGGCCACAAGTCATTCCCAGCATTCTCTGGCATTTGTCAGCTCACAGTGAAGAGCTGGGTCTTGTGGAGTAGTGATGTGGGCTGAGATGGTTTGTTTTAGAGAAGGGCGGCTGACAGGGGGTCTAGGAGCTGTAGGAGGATGTGGGCAGAGTCTGTGTAGCCTGCTCTACTGCGCCAGATGAGGGGAAATGATGGAAAGATAGGGAGATCTGAGTCTGAGAGAACGCTCTTTCCTTCTCCTCCTTTTCTCTATACATTGCTGGTTTGTGAATGGAGATCCATTGTGTATCCTGGAAGGGGCATCTTACATATTGACCTTCACTCAGAGGTCACAGGGCAAGCAGGGTGGATGAGAGAGAGCATGTAATTGTAGCACAAACACAAAGACGAGCCCACGGAGAAGCCCTGCTCTTGTGCCAGCTCAGCCCCAAAGAAGATGCCAGCCTGAAATGGGCAGGCTGCTGGTGAGCAGGATGCATTTCCTGAGCTCTAAGCATACAGTACAGTGTCTGTCTCCTCTTTCATGCGACTATATCTGTTGTTGACGGGTCGCAGCCTGGAGGCTACGGAACTTGTTGCATTGTTTTCCATAGAATAAACAACGAGGCATTGTTGTCTTTGCCTTGTTGCACGATAGATCGATAACTAGACAGACAGACCAATGGGCAGGCAAGCAGACAGAATAGAGAGATAAATGTGTTACGAGAGCACAGGAATCAATTTGTTTTTATTATTAGTGGATCTTATCCGATATTTCTGTTGGGACAAAAAGCTTCCAGCCACCATTTAACATAGTTTCTTATACTTCAAAATGTTGTAGATTAGGGCCCATGGTTAACTCTATTTAAGTTTGTCACTCCCTGTAACAGCCTGTGAGAAACACAAAAGCCAATGTAGGAAAACAACAAAACAAAGATTATTTACTTGCTTTAGATTTCACTTGATAAGGATGCTACTTGTTGAGACACTGAGATTAAGAATATGGTTCATGCAGGAAACTGGTTACTTCTGTCAAAGGAAAAACCTTATTGGCTATATATATATCTGCAGGCATGTCATGAATGTGTTAAATCTGATTCTTTAATATTTATAATATGGAAGGATTGAGTCACTGTAATTTTAAAATTATGGACCAAACCCTTGTGAGTATGCTAAAATGACGTTGACCTCAGAATATACATCAAATATCTCTGTTCTGCACAGATGCATTAAGTACAGAGTAGGTGTGCCCCTTATTAGTAAGGTAAAAAGCAAAGGAGTGAAGGAATGTGTAGCATGTTGGATTTAAATGTAGTGTCCTATCACTGGCATGCACAAAAGACATTTTCATTTTGGGCTTTTGCATAATTGTCTAATATGAGCATTATCATTTGCATCAAGGTTTGCAAAAAAAACTAAAACAAAAAACCTACAAAGAATATATCTCGGTGAGCATCCGAAGTGCTTTTGAGCTGATCCCAAAGGATTATTGGACAGAGCTGTGTGCGTGTGTTGGACCCTCCTCTGCATTTATGTGACTGTAGTTCAGTTGGCCCACTCCGGGTCAGTGTGTCAGTCAGTCTGTTGTGTGAGAGGGCATGCTCGGTGCCTCTGAAACCTCTGGGCTGACGGCCGGCGGGCATGGCTCAGCCACCGGTGCTTCACTTGGCTGATTGATGTGGGCCTGTTTGAAGTCCTCTCAGGGGAGAATGAGGTCCATTCATAAGCTTCTGCACCCTCCCAGCCCCACCACTCACTGCCATCCCTCTGCTCTGTTAACAGTTGAAATGCTACACTGCTCAGAGCTCATGGTGGTATGAAGCTGTGGTGGACAGACAGCATTATGATATATAGCCTCAGGATATTATCCATCTGTGATGAGCTGGAGCCTGTTGTGGCTTTAGTTTCCTGGTACACTGATTTGAATTTACTGTTCTGGATCTAAAAATATGACCATCTCTAAGCACAGGTGCTGTTGACATTCACCGGTGGATTTATGAATTGGTCATCTCGCAGTATTATATGTCACTTGGCAAACATACCAGGCGAGTAACTTGCCACCTTGTTGTTATTGATTCACTCCCTTGTTAATATAATCTTAAATGGTCTGCATTGATATAGTTCCTGTTAACTTATTGCTTTACAGTGTGTTTTATTCTCACATTAGGAGAAATGTCTTTTTTATTGCATTTCTCAGAGGGGGGAATCGCATCAAAGTTTCCTACAATGCAAAGATATTTAGGTTACTGTGATAAAAAATAAGAGAATGAAAAAAATGACTGGACTTAAATGCTTAAAGAATTACCTCAAATATGAATGCAACATTTGCAAAGGAATGAACAGTCTCTAATTTTCATGTTAGTTCAGTGGTTCTCAAACTTTCCCTGTCATGCCCCTACTTTGCCGAATGAAGTGTGTTTCAGTAGTCGCTGTGCTGTTCCGTTCAGCATGACTTTTCTCCCAGGTTGTTCGTGCCCCACCTGTCAATTTCATTTTAATGGAGAGATGGAATATCAACCAAAAATTCAGGGGGAAAAAACACATTACATAAAAGTTATCAGTTGATTTGTATGTCACTGAGTGTTTGATCCCCCACAACTCAGTCAGTATTCTGGTTCCCAGATTACAATCAAGCAATTAATCAATCACTTAACTGATTATGTGTTTAAAGCACACCTGTCCACAAAATCAATTTCTTCCATTCCAACCTCTCCACCATCATGGACAAGATTAAATTGCTGTCAAAGGACATCAGGGACAAGACTGTAGACCTCACAAGGCTGGAATGGGCTACAAGACCATCAGCAAGAAGCTTGGTGAGAAGGTGACAACCAATGGTGCGATTATTCGGAAATGAAGGAAATATAAAATGACCGTTAGTCGCCCTCAGTCTGGAGATCCATGCGAGATCTTGCCTCATGGGGTGAGGATGATTGTGAGAAAGGTGGTGGATCAGCCCAAAACTACACAGGAGGCGCTTTAACCAAGAAACCTAAAGAATTTAGAGAGTTTCTGTAAAGAGGACTGGGCCAAACTCCCTCCTGAGATGTGTGCAAACCTGGTGATCTCTCGCTCTCTTTTGCCTTGTCACTCTCACACCTTTCACCTGTTCCTCAGCAACCACATGTTAAGACAATATACAGGAAAAAGCATGGCATAAATTATTGATCATAACTCTGGGTTTACTTGGTCTATCTACACAATTTAAAAACTGGTCCACAGTTTGAAGTCTTCACTTCACAAATTGAAATGGTAACTCACTGAGGCTGCATCTGTCATCTTAAATTAACGATGTCATTCGGACACGCTGGCATGTCTGAAGACTCCAGAGGGTCAAAGATAGGGATTTTTTTAAAAAATTGAAATATTTTTTTACCTTTACCCAGTTATGGCAAAGGTTCAGTCAGGTGGTCTAGGGATCATTGGCCATCTTTTGTGCAAATTCAGTATGATAGGGACTAGTAGTTTTGCTGCAATTTTGTTAACAAAAACAAATATACCAAAAGAAACCCAAAACAAAAAACACTTCTTGCAAGACTTAAATGAACGTGAACTTCTGTTTAGAGCAAATTTCTGTGTACTGTATATAGACAGCAACAGATTTGTTTTGGGGGGTTTTTCCCCACTTATTTACCACATTTAATTGCCATATTACCACAAACCAATTACATGTAGTACCCAGATTGACTCTCATAAATCACATCACAATCACAAATTGATGGCACGTTGACTGTCTTATTTCCGTTGTATCGCCGTCTTAATGCACCAAAGTCCCTTTGAACACAGCAACTGATCACAGAGTGATCGCAGCACTGGTCTCCATCTTTGATGAAACCATTTCAAAAGTAACAGGGTCGCAAATTCATTGCATGTAAAATAAGTTTGGTTATGCCATCGTCTTCAATCACTGTTTTCCTCAGTGTGACTGTAGCATAAGCTAAGCTAACTGGCTGCTGCTACATGTATATGTCATCCATGCGTGAGAGTGGGCTCAATATTTTTATCTCACTTTCTTAAAAAAGGGTAAACTGTTGAACGTTTCCTGTAATTTCAGTAAATAAATACACTAAGTTGATCTAAGTGACATCTAAGTTGACATTTTTTTATATGTGTTGTGTTGTGTGCACATTCATTCACCTGATCATAAAAGTGTTTTCTTATGTCCTCCAGGATCAGACATATATGTGTATGGAACCTTGAAATCTCTATCAGAGAAATCTGCTGTTGACAGGCAGAGCGGAGGTCAGTTCCTGGCCCTCTCACCACGCTTTGTCTGTGGGATCCCAGGAATGCACAGGAATGTGGGCTCCGACAGGTGGCGAGGTCCACCTCACAAACAGACACACTCAAACCTCAGACACCCTACACACACACACGCACGCACACACACACACACACACACACACCCTACTATTTCAATCCTTTTTCTTCCTCTCCCCTTCAGTCTGTATCTGAAGAATGAATGTCAGCAAACTGCTCTCCTCTTTTCTGCCTGCACATAGTGAGTAGAGGAGAAAGGGAGTTAGATAGAAAAATGCAATGAGAACAGGAGTCCAGGCATCTCCTTTTATGTTTTTTTCTCTTGGCAATTTTCTTCTTCCATCTGATCTGATTTTGTTTGGACTCTACTGTCACCACATACAGGCAGACGTTCCTGTTCTCCTGCAGGACTGTCAGGATGTTCCAGGTAAAACCAGGCCCCTCGTTCGAAGCGCTGGTTCATCTAATCTACCTCAACGTGAAGCTAGACGGGTACAAACTGGAGAAATAACCTGTCTCAGGTAGAACTGGATAAAACTGAGAAAACCTTCCGCTGTCAGCTTCTCTCAACCCCCACTGCCCCACCACCCTCTTCCCTTCATTCAGTTTGTTATCATCAGTTAGATTATTGCTTCCTGGAGCTCCCTCAGCTTCCCCGGTTTTACATTTCTCATATTTCCAAATGAAAAGTACGACCAAATTATTTTCACTTGCAATAAAAAACAATTTAGCATAAAGTTTAATCACTAGAGTGAGCCACTTGTTTTATGTGTATGTGAGGTAAATTTATTACGAACACAGATGCGAATAATAGCAATAACTGCAGCATTCAATTAAATTTCCAAGTAAGCCGCGGAAGTTAGTGAACATGGAGAATATAAACATCTTGGAAGGGTATGCAGGTATATCAGGATCTAGTAGCCGTGCTTTTCCTGCTTTCACAAGGCGTCTGCTGTGAAAACGTTATTCTGCCTGCATCAGTGCGGGTGTCCCTGTTGAGGGGACTATATGTGCAACCACGTAACTGGCGTTAAAGAGTTTTCATTCATTTAGTTTTTAGAGCTGTGTTATCATTTTGATATGTCTTATTTTCCTGTTAATCAGTGTAACAAAATCTCTTACGTCTTAATTTGTCTTAAAATAATAATAAATAATAAAATAATAATAATAATTTTTTTAAATCACAAGATATGTGAACTTTTTTGCAGTCACTATAAAGAACTAAATACAGACATTATATACATACAATTAAATACAACACATTATTAGTAATAGCAGCTATTTCCATTCATACACAGCTTTTTACTAATTTGCTTAAAGTGACAAACGTGTGAGTAATCTGAAGTTAGGATGTTGTATTTTTTTTTTCAGGCTATAATTTCTCTGACTAAAGTTTCACTTTTCCACAGAAAACTGAAGTGAAACTTACATTTAAATTCAACATAAAGATTGCATGCTGACACCAACTTATATAAAAGTTTAGATTTAAAAAAAAAATTCAACATTCAGCAGGTTCTGCGTTCAAATCTGTTGGGGCCTCTCTGTGTGGAGTTGGCATGTTCTCCCTGCACTGGCACTTTTACAGTTCATAGACACTCATGTCAGATTCACTGGTAATACTGAATTGGCTCTAGGTGTGAATGTGAGTATTAATGTTTGTCTTTCTCTCTGTGTTGGTCTGGCGGCCTGTCCAGGGTTTAGCCCACCTCTCACCCATCTGCTCCAGCCCCCTGCAACCCTGAACTGGATAAGAAGCTAAGAAAATGGATGAAGACTGAAGGTAAAAAAATATAAGACAAATTTGATTATTATAATACAATAGGATCAAACCCCTTTGGGTGGCCTCAGGAAGGCCATCTAACATAAAAAAATCTGCTAAATCAAAGATGTGGAGCTGCCTGCTGTTGTGATACGAAAGTAGCTTCTTCTTATTTTGCTGACAGAGACACTTTGAAATATTGCATTAAAACATCATTTGAGTGCATTTGCATTGTGATTTGATGATACACACATCATTGATACACACACCATTCAAATATTCCATGTCTGTGGCCTCATCTCCTTCCTCATCCTCACCTTAGTACAGTACAGCATCCAACAGCCTTCTGGTCTCCATTACAAGATCACTTCAGGGGGAACCTGAGCCATTCAGGCCACCTTTGACACCTGCTTCAACACAGGCTGTCCTGCAAGACTTCTGTGTCCTCTGATTAGATTTGACTCCTCAAATTGAATCTTGCTCTGAAACAAACACCCTTTTATGTGCATGAACATGCACACAAACACACTGGATAGCGAAACCCTACTTAGTTGATTGTTTGCTCACTGACTCTTATTCACAGTAAAAGCTGCTAATAGGAGCAAATTACTGCCAACAACTTAGAAATATCAAGTACCTAACTGCTTGGCCATAATGTAGTTAACTGTTGACCAATCCAATTATGGGATTGAGAGGGCCGAGTGGAGCCGGGGAGGAACGGATGGGATGGAGAGAGGGGTGTGCCGGCCCCGGGGGACAGGGGAGTGGAAGGTACCTGGCTTCTAGGCTGCTGACTGTCACTGTTTGGCTGTAATTGGATTTGGAGTGGACCACAGGGTAGAGTTGCCCCTGCCATCCATACTTAAGCAGGCTGTATTATCTTATCGGGTTTTATTAGCTAACATAAAACAGCTTAGTGTCTCTTATTCCCAGTCTGTCATAAAATTTGCTTTCTTTTGTCTTATTTTAACCTGTTGGGACAATTTAGATTTCCCTGGGTCACAATATGTGAAAGATTGCAACTTAGGAGGTAGAAAGTGATTCATTGAACCAAAATGCTGAGGATAATTAAAGTAACAAAAAGGTAACAAAAACCCCTAAAACACATGAATGTGTTAAAACTGCTCACATGAATGTGAGCAGTTTTAACGGTTGAGGACGACTGCGTGTTTGTTGTTCTTCTCTTGTGTGACCCAGGAGGTCAGCGAGAACACAGCTCTCAGCTTGCTGGGTCAACTTTGTTTGACGTCTGGAAATATTAGAGCAGTGACTCAAACCAGGCCCGTTAATCTAAGCTAATGCAAGTTTGATGCGGCTGTATTTCTCCCTCTATCTCCACTTCATTTAACCTCCATTACCTCGGCATCGTTTCCTCATTCCACGTCCCTGTCCTTCCTTAACTCCCTCCCCCGCCTCCCCTTCTGTCTCCCTGTGGTGTTCTGTTCAACTGTCTCCATTACTCGTACCCCCCTGTTCCTCCCCAGCCCCGCTTCCCTTAGGCATCCCAAACCTCATTTACACAGATATGTTTAGCCAGCACAGGAAGCAACCCGTGCCCTTAACAAAATTACCGTCCAGCCAGCGAATGAGCCGCAGGGCTGGTCTGCGGGGACCAATCACAAAAGGGCTTCGACTGTAGCACTTCCTCCTTTGAAAGGAATGGTGGTTCCAAAATGTTGTCTTTTTGTATTCCCCCATTTTGCGGTGACCTGACCAGGAGCTTACCTCTCACAATGTGAAATAATGCAGTCCATTACAGCTTTTATATGGCTTCATGTGTAGCTTTGAATGATGGTGATGATAAGGGCGGTAATGATCGTGATGTAAATGCACTGAGTGCTGCGTTAACAGACCCAGGGTGCACGGCTGGGCTCTGATCACTATCTCTGCGGCGCCTCTGTAATTTGGCTCTGAAGTTGGCTCTATTAATGGGACTTTGCTTTTCCTTTTTCCTCTCATATCCTTTAATTTTCCCCATCCCTGCATTCCTCTTTGAGTCTTGTGAAACTCTCTTGGTCTTCCAGGCACACCCTTTAAGAGATCACACTGCTTATATTAAAGCTCATATGCCTATAACAACATTTTCTGTATTTCTAGGGGTCTTTAAAAAAAAGTCTATTCGAGTGCATCAAGTACAACTGTTTTACCTCGCAGTAAACTTTAACAACCTATATTTTGAGCATATCCTCATGCTTTTTACTGCTGCAGGCCTGTGGCTCTGTGGGAGATAGCTTAAAGATGAGTGCCTCCCTTTGATTCCCCTTTAATATTCCAGTGTTGTCTGTGGTCTTGAAGGGACCATGAGACCACTTAAACAGCCCCGTCTTCTCACTCCTCCCCCTTAAATCTGCTTCAGTATGCATCGAGGACTTTGGAGGGTAACCATGTGAGATATCTCTCCTCCCTCATTCCAATCACCTCTCCCTCCATGCCCTCTGCTCAGGTAATTAACTTCTCCCTCCCATCTCGATCCCCTCCATGCCCAGCCTCTCTCTCTGCTCCTTATCAGGACTCCTTTCACACTGTTAAAACTATCAGCCCTCTTCCCCCCCCCCCCCCCCCCCCTCCCTGCCCCTTTACAGGACCCCTTTCCCCCCGTTTAAACATACCGCCCCCTTCCCCCCGGCCCCCCCCCCCCCGTCTAATTCCACTAGCTGAAGGTGGCG